>OZ005740.1:65374198-65452863 GCA_963930735.1 Dioctria linearis
GATTGGAAAAGTCTGCAAGTTTTCTGTTACCTTGCTGGCATGATCGCAGTTGTGCCAGAATAGCATCTGACGATAATTTTGCCGAAAATTTTTCTTTTAATTTGGCTTTGATCGTTGATACTGTATTTGTGCCCTCCGATATTACGTACTTGGCTTTTCCAGTTATACGTGTCTTGATGAATTTGATCATGATGGTTTTATGTTCGTTTGCTGTTAACTCGTCTAGTAGTTCCATAGACTCGATAAAAGAATCAGTTTCATCCAGCTTTCCATCGTAGGGTTGTATGAGCGATGTAGCTGTTTTTATGTCAAAACCCATCTTTGTTTGTTTTTGTGTATTTATGTTTTCTAAGATTTTGTTTGCTATACTTTCAATTTCTTCGTAGATAACTTTTATCTTCAATATTGTTTCGACGTCCGCTTGTTTAAGTGCGTTTTCTTTTGCCTTGGCACAGAGTTGATTTGTTAACTTTTCTTTCTCTTGCAGAGTTTTCTCAGAATATGGACGGTTTTTACTTTTCTTAAAATTGTCCAGAATATTTTCTAGTTCGTCCTTAATCTTTATAAGTGCTTCCATTTATCAGACGGTTGATATGTTTAATTTTGCTGGGGTACTGAGGTATCTTTTCCTTAAACCCCTCCTATGATCTTTGTACAGTATGTATACAAATTCAATGATTTTAATTGCAACCAATATGCATAAAATTATTATTATCTGATTATTCTCGACCGAAACTGTATCCTCTATAATTAGATTATTAACAATTTCCCCGTTGTTATCTGAAGTTTTGGATTGCGTTTTACCCATTACTGAAAATGTTTCGCTTATTTCCAACAACGTCAAGCAAACAGCAAAAGAAAAAATTTTTTTTTTTTTTTTTTTTTTTTTTTTTTTTTTTTTTTTTTTTACATATTAATTATTTAATTATTATTATACCTTTATACTACGCTACTTCTACTTTATATTTTAAAAAAAATAAATTTTAAATTAGATCATTAAACCCTTATCTCTTCCTTTTGATGACGTTCAGTTGTTTTTTTGTCAATATTATTAGTTTGTTGTATTTTTCCCGTTCCTCCTCAGTTGCTGCTAACTCGACAAGTACCTTGTAATTTTGAAGTTCCTGTGCAATTTTTTGTCTCTTGCCTCCTCTTTTTCGTGGTTTTGTCTCCTGAGTTTTTACACTGCTTGTGTTTCTGCTTCTATACTCCTCGATGGTGATTCTTTTTGGACCCGCTTCGTATGGTGGAGGATTTTCGTTGTCCAGCCTTGATTTGGGGATGTACGGCGTCGGCTTCTTATTTACTGGATACAGTGTTATGCCTTCTATATTCCTCTCTGGTATCTTCTTAGTTTCTTCAATAGTCTTGAAAATGTGATTGAAGATGGCATCTATCTCGTTCATACTAAAATTTCTTCTGATTGGTACTGGTAGTGGATGTAGTCGTCTTCGCAGTTTTTTGGTGGTTGTTACTATGTCACCGTAAAAGTTTCTATTATTTATGAAAATTCCCAGCTGCACTTTTGATGATGATATTATGGTCTGCAGATTCGCAAAGTTACAAATTTCGCAGTTTCTACGATGTCACGGTCGCCATGTAGTATCTTTTATAATTTTTAAAGAAAAACCTGGGAGCAGTCGTGTGACTTTGACTCCACTGGAGCGGCTATTAACAGCTCAGACTCCGAGATAAAATGGGGGTATGAATAGTAGGAGCAGCTGTACCGCTTAGTACTCCTATGTGGAATAATACACGACGGTTTGTAACTTTCTCGATAAATCAAGAGAACTGAATGAATTCAATTTATTGATCGTTCTTAGCCTATATATACATAATTAGTAACCTATGGTACCCTATTCTTACTATTCTAAATGCTGACGCTGGGCGAGTAAGCAATGTGCATAAAATTATGATGACATGCATTTACGCGTGAAACCCCTTGACGATGAATCGTTTGGGTCAGTGGTGCAATCGCTTGCTTGTTGCAAATAAATGTATGTCATTATTATCATCAATTATTTTCGATTATGAATGGTGTTGTAATAAATTTGTGCTGATTAATTTTAGCGTTTTACATTTGTTGTGAAATTTGTGTTTACAGCTTTTTAGTGTTGTTTGTATTTATGGTATTAAATGTATATCACAATCCTGTGCTTTTCAAGGTATAGGGTATTTAATGAAAAAGAGCATATTTTAATCACCCTGTAACTCGGTAGGATGATACCCCCCCCCCCCCTTCCGTACAATTTTTTACTTGTCTTACTTGTCTGGGCGAGGAGGAATCATTTGGAAAAATATAGTCATATTAGTCTCGGACACCCTGTATAAATAAAAGCATATCCTTTAATAAAAAATGCCAAGAAATTTGCTGTTTTTGATTTTAATCATAATTTACACAGAATTTTCAGTTTGGTCTTGCTTAAATGTGTTAAAAATGACTATAAATTCTTCCAAAGGATTTTAGTTCTAAAATGTCGGTCTTGGAAATTCAGATGTCTTATTAAGATTTTCAGAACATCAGAACTGAGTTCGACGGGCTCCTAATGAATGTATATATCAAAATATTGAAATCCAAAACACATGTAGGCATGTATCTATCATAAATTTCTGGAGGGCACGTATGTCAATCAGTTGACAATGTGCAACCTCTGCTTTTTTCGTTATTCGATATTATCAAATTGGCAATAAAATATCTGTGTACATATACCATGAGGAAAACAAATTATATTATTTTGTTGGACCATTCCGACTTGTTTTTGTAGACATGTAATATGTAAATTCATAAAAAGCCCTGTAATGGTGACTCTCATATTTATCTACTATGATTCGTAAAATTTTCAAGCAAAACCCTTCACCAGTTTTAATCGAATGAATATGGAAAGTTGACTTAAAAAAATGTCATTGAAGTTGATATACCTAATGAAATATTTGATCTGCTGGAAACTTTCAGAGCCTACAAAAGCTCTAATCTCATCCCTTCCCAGTAGCAGTGTAAAGTCAAGATAAAGTAATTATCCGATTTAGAGAATAGTTCTGCTTTAGTTCTACTGTTTTACAGTATCAAGCTGGAAATTCTGTTGAACTGAAAATCTTTTAACCAAATATTCCCCGCACCACACTACTATACGGGGAATGAAAGTTTTATTCAAGTGCAAGAAGTATACAAGAAAATAATGTTATTATGCAAATGTCAGGATGAAGAGAGCAGTCAAGCATATCGGGTAGGCAACCCAGATTACATGTAGGATATATAAGGACTCTAATATTACAATTTATATTCCATCACGTGCAATGCGGGCACGTCAACTCTTGATAAATTGAAAATGTTGGGGTTGTGAACAAGTTATGTAAGCCATTCGGTCCATTAGGGTTGCAAAACCAAAAAAAAAGTACATATATAAAAAAAACTACAAAAGGAAAATAAAAATGAAAAATAAGAAAAAATAAAGAATGAGCGTTGAATTTTCACCACGTATCACATCCACCCGATTCACAGAAAATTTTTGGGGTGAGTTCTGAGACTCAATAGCAGCTATGAAGATTTCTATGGTTTACGACAGTGTTCGAAACTCGTAGGTCATAAAAGACAAAGTGGGGTGGATGCCGCTGCGATAGCAGAATTGCTATTTGCTGAAAGTTTCTGTCTCAGTTGTGAATTATAAATTCAGATTTATCTTCGGATATATATTTAAGATAAAAAATCGCAATCTAATAAGCCGAAGCTAATACTTATTTTGTCATAAAAAATGCACAAATATTTTTATGTGTAAACAATTAATCGAAACAAACCATTTAGAAAAGTGTGGTGCTTGGGGTGATAATTCTTCTTCTTCTACCCTCACAGTTTTAGTACCAAATGTTAATTTGTGCGAATACTTTTAGGCAGATGAAAATAGCAAGTCACGAAATCATTTCGAACGGAAGGAAATACATACACACAACCCGCCCGTTGTTGATTGCGCAAGTTTTATGTCACGTAATCAATCAAGATTGATTGGCGTGGATATGAGAAGTATGTTCTATATACATAGCATGCCCTTACGTGACGATTAGCCAATTGTTTCCGTTACTTTACTTTCAACTCCCGATTGTTTTGAGACTTCTATATATTCTCCACGTATTGGACGAAACTTTGGTTGAATTTATCTTAAACCTCCCAAACCTGCTAAATGGATAAATTGTCATTTTGATACATATAGTATTTGAAAATCGTCGTCTTTTTGTAATTAATTTTATTTTAGTTTTCTTATAAACAGTAAACTTTTAATTTCGTTTCAATGGCAAAAATTGCTTCATCTGAATCCCTTCCACGTCCGGAAATATTAAAGATTTTCGTTCGCTTTGTATAGGTATTTGGCACCCGTGGTATTATGGAAACACAGAACTGTAAATCTTCTAATTATGACTATCACGCCAATATTGACATAAAAAGAGAAAAAAGCTATAACGGTAAGAAAATTAAACATTGATGTAATCACGGACTACGAGAAATGTCCAAGGCTTTGATTTTAAGTCATAATCTCACTTCGACTAAGTTCGCATGGTGACTTCTGAAAAAATAAATAAAAAAAGTGGATGAAAAAGTAGGAATCATAAAATCACAAGAATTGCATACATAGTTAGTTAGCAGGAGTGCACTATACTTTATATCATGTATACCTTTTATTCTGTATACCGTGGATGTAGTAAGCAATGTCAGCTCTTTGACAAAGGATGGAGTAGTCCCTTGGATTTAGTTTGGCTTTAAGCCTTTCGCTACGTTTCATATGTCGTAGAAACTTGCAATGTTTCCTAATATTGTGTCGTAAAGAATTTAGCAAAATCGTGTGTCTGATTAAAAACTAATTAAACCTTTGACCGAGAATTTGGTGCTTTGGCAGATAGACCGCACTTGAATCGGATGTTCGATCAAAAATATTCAAAGTTATTTTCATAGAAAATTCAAATGATTCAGAAACGAGTGGAAGAGGGTGTAATAGTGAAGTGTTGATAAGCTAAATTAATGATGATTTTTAGTTTAAAAAAAAAAATAATTATTGGTGACGAAGCTCATTTTTGTTTCAATGAAGCCGATCGAGAAATATTGTAAAATATCTTCTTAAATAAAACATAAAAAAGTTCATTTGTGGAAGACAACAACATTTTCCAGTCTTTAAATTACTGAAGGTGTTGAGATAAACGGGCAGCTCAGATTTTGTTGGCCTAGTAGGGGCCAGCTTGACACAAAATTGAAAAAGAATATTCTTCAATCAGGTCTTCTTTTTCAAAAATGTGTAAAACTTTCTAAAACGTTAATCAGTGTTAATGCAAAGTTTCTTTAGATCAAGCAAACTATTTTATAGATTACGGTTGTTTGATTTCGAGCAATGGTTGATTTCATTTTGATCGAATGCAAAGTACATGTGATTTTTTTATATCTACTAGCATTACAATTTCTATTGGAGTGAGAAAGCTTTTACAGAAAGAAGAAAAGTTCTTCTAAGGGCAATAAAACCATAGATTTAATATAAGCCAATTTTATTTAATATAATGCTGGTATTGAGAAAAATTCTTCTTATGATATTAAAATTATCGATTATACAACGAAACTGACTTGCTGCAAAAAAGAAAATTTTACATGAAGTCAACATAATATATTCCTACTACAAATTATCTAATTTGGAACATTTAAAATAAATCTTTTTCTAGAATAACGGAAAGTAAACTACATTTAAGCAATTCTATTCTCAGGATATATAACTTTTCTCATTTTATGTATGCAAATTTACTGCTATTATAATAATCTGATATAATTTGGAAAATATATTTACTACTATTAATCAAATTTTTCTATATTCAGTGTGAATAAGGCGAAGCAATTTTTTCTTCTTTTATGCTGGAATTGTCCACTAAGCTCAAAATCGTACCTAATTTTCCTTGATACACATGATGCAGAGGTTATTCTCAGTAAAAATTTCTCTCAGTACATTATCGTTTAATATGAATTCGTCAACATAGATCACTATCGTTTAAATTAATATCGTCATAATCATGGTGCTGGAAGGGAATCGAACTATTATTTTATTACTTTCCGAGTTAATTTAAATTAAACTTAAACATAAATTGCCAAAAACCAATTAAATAAGTTTTAATTTTTTTTTTCTGCAAATCGGCTGAATACCCTTTCAGTTGTTGTTTTTTACAATAGCATTCTGACCAGTTGACCAGTGACATGTGAGAAAATCGCTTTTGAAGCATTGTGCTTCTAAACCACGTTTTTATCCGCCTCATAGCAACAAAATGTCTCTC
This sequence comes from Dioctria linearis, assembly GCA_963930735.1. Classification (NCBI taxonomy): domain Eukaryota; kingdom Metazoa; phylum Arthropoda; class Insecta; order Diptera; family Asilidae; genus Dioctria; species Dioctria linearis. The sequence goes on from OZ005740.1 coordinate 65,380,490, forward strand.
ACCGCCGGCGAAGCTCACTAGGAGTATTATTGCCGCTTTAGAAAGTTTATATAATTAAGGGCAGTAGATACTCTTTTTTGGTATATTTTCTCAAATTTTCAGCATTCACATCATAACTTTTTATTGTAGCATGTTTTTCAGCTTCGAAGGTTAATGTATCAATTTTTAAAATTGTTTTATAATTAGTAATAAAATCCACTCCGTACTTCATGTCCAATTTAAGAAATGCGTCCACAGGGCAAGGTAGGTTTTCAAATCGGCGTTTTAGATTTACTTGATATTATCTATTACTTCGTAGTAAATGTTGATCTTCCAGTATTCTTCTGGTTGTGTATCGACTGGAAAATCTAATGCTTTCGCCCACTGTCGACTCTGTATAAAAGTCGTTTTGCTGACGCCATTTTTTTAGGCTCTAACAGCGAAATCTCGTGCTTTTCAGAAACTGCTCAATGTATGTTGACATTTTGAACTGATTCCTGCATTCACTATAGCAAGAACTGAGTGATAGAAACGACGAATTATGGTTTTGTAATACTCTTTAGCAATCCAAGTGTTTCCACTATGTGTTTGTCACGGGCTCTCAGTGATCTCTTTTCCAAAGTTAATTGTATTGCATGATGACCAGGCTGTGAGAAGTGAATATACAAAGCTTCGTGGCCGTTGAAACTGTATTTGCTAGTAAAACATTGGCACATAGGTCAACAACCGTACGTAAGGGTTAGTTTCCTTTATAATAGCTTGCAGCCTCTATTTTTACCAGACATGACGCTGGCGCCATCATAAGAGTGATGCAAGAACTGGAACATCAGCCAAATGGTGTTTATTCAATCTATCCAAAATAAATTTGCCAGTCTTTGCGCATCTCTGGAGGCGAAACAATTTATAAAACATAGAAATCTTTCGACTATATCTATCGAGACCGTTCACATATCTTATGGTTATTGACAATTGTTCATATGTAAAGCACCTCGCCTCGTCCAAACTCAAAGATAAAAACCATATGCTTTAGTTTCTTCAACAATCTAGAGTGAGATTCGATATCATTTAAATTATTACATTCTGGATATCTGGGCTGCAGAAGTTGTAGTTTTTGTCAAAGTGGACTGAAAATTTGTCATCATATTTATAAAAAAAAATTGAGCAATTTTCAAGAAATTACCTCCATTTTTAGCAGATGAGTCTCTCCGGTGCCCTGGCGAACAAGTATTATATCAATAAGTTGAACCAAGTATTCTCTGCTTTGAACAATTTCTTCCTCTTGCTGTTTCGTAATTTGTTGATAAATATCTTCAAATGTAAGGGATTGGCGTTAGGATATTTGGCTGTATTGCGAGTGAGGCGATGATTCTGAGTGTTTTTTAATGTCTCTGCTAATTTTTTCCACTTGCTAAAGCTGCTGTGAGGTTCCTTTTTCCAATTACAGCAAGGACTGGGAATGCTTTTATGCAAAAAGTTCACCAGCCCCGATTAAGAATATCTTTCTTGACATTTTGACTTTTCTTTAATAAAATCAGAACTCAAGGTTTTCTTATTACACTCTTTACTTTTGACTTATTGACTTAAATTGAACATTTTCCCCTACGCATAAGAAAATTAAACGCACGCTAGCATGTCCAATAACCAAGAACATCATGTATTACTAGTATGTGGGTCAAACATCACATATATTGCGAATAGTATTTTCTATATATGATTAAGCGAAAATATAAAAAAAACGAAGAAAAATATACAAAGCGCAATTTGTAGGTCACATACTAGGCACATTGGGCATATTTCTTCACACATGGTTAAAATAAGCATTCACTAGCTGTAGGGTAGGTCAAGGAGAGCCCAGTGCTACTAGATGGCCAGAATCGGTGCTTGTTTCTACTTAAACAATGTAGTGCATTGTCGGATTATTTTAAGAATCGAAAAATGTTGAGTTGACAATCATGAATTTATGAATGATGAATTTATTATCAGTCGTTCGAAACCGAGAGAGTCAGGTTGTTAAGGTACGTTTACACTTACATACAAGTATCTGGATTTGTATCGGCGACTTTTATTCGACTTGTATATATTGAGAGATTTTTTTACTTTTATTACTGGTCCGCAAGAGTTGCAAATGTTTGAATCCATGCCATCAGTTCCGCAGCCGGATTTCTTGCTAAGATTAATTTTTCCGAGGTCTCTGCTAAATTGATTTTTATATATGCCACTTATCATCAATTTCTTTTTTCGTACACTTTAACTCCTGAGCGGTTTCTTTTAACTTATCAGTTTTTTTTCATTAAAGTCTTTATATGCTTCTGACCTGACATCGCAACTATTACATTCCTTATTTTTTCAATTAGAAGTAAGGTCTTTTCTTTTGACTACGATGACATGATTTTGAAAATGTCAAACCACAAACAAAATCAACATGTGCAAAATGTATGAGGATTTGTATGCGAAGTTGTATCGCTATTTGTGGAAACTACTTTGCCTTATACAAATCCCGATACAAGTGATTAAGTATGTGTAAACTAAGCTATAGATACATATTGGGAATTTTTCTTGAAAAGAAAATGCTTTAGAATATGAGGTTTCTTAACAGAATGAATAACTTGCAGGGAAATGTGAGAGATACTCGTATGAGAATAGGCATATCTTTTTTTTGTTTTTTTTTTATATTATTAAGCCAAGCTCAGGGGATACCCTATGAAGCAAAGCACAGCGTGGCAGGAAGGAGATAGGGAAAGGATTAAGGGATATGAGGAGAGCGGCGGAGGTGCCGATGTATGTCGCCCTTAAACTTTCGCAGGTTGTATGCCGGCGGAAAGACAGAAGATGGTAGACTGTTCCACATTCGCACAGTTCGGGATAAGAAAGCATCACGGAATTTTAGTGTACGGCCGAAGGTAATTTGAAGGGTAAAAGGATGAGCGCGGGATGCAGCGCGAGTATTGCGTGCAGGAACTATTCTACAAGGGATCAGACTAGATATTTCATCAGAACATTGACCATGCATATAGCGATAAAGGAGCGAAAGGCATCCAACATTGCGACGGTGCTCGAGCGAGTCGATATGACGAGTAATTGCCACATCGCCAATGAGCTTGCAGGCTCTCTTTTGGACAATATCCAATGAAGCTAAGGCTGTGCGACCAGCCCCGGCCCAGATATGGGAATTGCATTCCATTCTAGGTCTGATGTAGGACTTGTAGAGGAGCGCTATATTTGATGGGCTGAAATATTTCTTACACCTTTTCAAAAAACCAAGACATTTTGATGCTTCTTTGGCAACCGAGAAGATGTGATCTGTCCAGCTCAACTTACTGGAAATATTAATGCCAAGAATTCTTAGTGACGGTGAATCAGAAATTAATGCTCCATCAAACGAAACGGGAGTGGTTAAGTGATGGTCTTGTTTTAATGAGATGAGACAGCTTTGGCTCTTAGATGCATTGAATTCGACGCGATTCACTTTGCCCCAAGCGAGAATATTGTCAAGATCGTTATTCAATGATCTAATCATGCAGTCTCGTTTAACACATGTGGCGTTCCCTCTGGAATCCGCAAGGGTGTCAAAGGAGTATGCGAAATCAAGGGTACTGTCATCAGCAAAGCTATGGATAGGATTAAAAGTAAGGGAAAGCAGATCATTAATGAAGATTAGAAATAGAGTCGGAGAAATAACAGAGCCCTGGGGGACACCGGCATTAATAGGATGATGGATGGATAACGCCATCTAATACAACACGTATTTGGCGACTAGATAAAAAACTTTCAATCCATAATAGAAGAGGAGGGGAAAGACCAAGTGCTTTGAGTTTGACCAAAAGGGCTGGATGCCAGACTCTATCAAAGGCCTTTGAAATATCTAGAGCAACGATTTTGGACTCACCAAAATTGTGAAGGCTACGATTCCAACTTTCCGTAAGAAAAGCCAGCAAGTCTCCAGATGAGCGACCGTGCCGGAAGCCGTATTGGCGATCGTTGATGAGCTGATTGGTTTTCAGATAATTCATTAATATGGAGTTAATGATAGATTCAAAAACCTTTGAAAGAATCGAAGTGATTGCAATTGGTCGATAATTTGAGGGATCACTACCCTCTCCTTTCTTGGGAATAGGCTGAACGTGAGCTAGCTTGCAAGCAGTTGGAAATTTTCCTGTCAAATAGGACAGGTAGAATAGTTTGCGCAGAGGTTTAGCCAAGGATGAGGCACAGATTTTAATTAATAGGGGCGAGAAACCATCAGGTCCTGCGGCTTTGGAGACGTTGATATCCTTAAGGACCCTGAACACATCCCTCGTACGGATGTGTATTGGCTCTTGTACACATCCGCACGGGGGATGCACGACAGGTGCCTGTGAAGTGGGTGGAAGAAAAGAATTTGATGCGAATCTAGCAGCCAAAATATTAGCTTTATCCTGGGAGTCAACAACCACTTCACCATTATTAAGTAGTGAAGGTATAGAGGAACTGCTGAAGTTGTTCCTGATGGTTTTGACCAGGGACCAGAAACCTTTACTACCTTTGCGGCTTGCCAAGATTCTTTGTCTAACATTCTGGTCAAAAAGAAATTTTTCTCTCTGGATAATGGACTTGCAGGTGTTCCATGCAGTCTTGTAGATTTCTTTCAGTTCTGGACAAGGATGCACTTGATAGGCGCGAAAAGCAGACTCTTTCGCTTTTATAGCTTGGTTGCACTTATCGTTAAACCAAGAGCGATTTTGCTGTTTTTGAGATCTGCTGTAAGAATACGGAATATATTCACGCATGCCTAGACTTAGTAAGTTACTAAGTTCTAATGTGCATTCATCAGCATCCCTCGAAGCAAAACAGACCGACCAATCTATATCTCTAAGATACTGATTGAGACTTTCCCAATCAGCGTTCTTATAGTGCCAGAGAAGCCTACTTGTAGGTGGAGAAGTGGGGCGGCGCAGAGATGAGGTGATAAATTGAGCCGTGATTAGACAGTGGTCTGAATTACCAAGAGGGGAGCCGACTGAGATAGAATATTTGTCAGGGTGAGATGACAGAAACAAATCTAGTAAATTGGCCCTATCACCAGCTGCAGCAGGGATTCTCGTCGGTGCATCCACTAGCTGATGCAAATTGAAAGATTCGCAAAATAGTTCAACGAATCGGCCCGCAGGACTTGTGGTAGAAGAATGTCTGAGCCACGGTATGTTAAGGACATTAAAATCGCCTGCCAGGACGATTTCGGAAGAGGGGGAGACAGAAAGCAAATGATCAATATTGTTGGAGATATTGTCAAATGCGGATACCGTGTCGTCATCGGACATATTTGGGCTGCGATAAGGGAAGCAAAAGTAGATGATGTGCCTGTGAAGTTTGAACCTAATCCAGATGTAATTAAACTCAGGATTGGCAGAAGGTGGAAAGTCTTTTAGATTGGTAAAGGCCACATCATTCCGAATATATATTGCGATCCCCTTATGTGGAGAAAAAAGAGGCACCAAGCTATAACCAGGGACGTGATATTGATTAGAATCAGCATCAGAAACGACCTTGGTTTCACTTAGCGCAAGATTTGCCGGATTTTTTGATTGAAGGTGGCAGTACACCGAAAAACGATTTGCCCCCAATCCGCGAATGTTGCAAAATTCTACATGTACATATGTATAGCTAGAGGATAGATGCGTTTTGTTAATTTGATGGCGCTTTAATAGATGTATGTTTGAGGTTTATGAGTAATGATTGCCACTTATTGAGTGGCGCTTCATTACAAAACACTTTTCACAGAGCACCACCAGAATTATTTGACTATGGTTTGTTAGGAAACCAGGCTTATGCTCGAGAGGTTAAATCATATACGATGTTCTCGTAATAGTTGTGGATCCAAACTGAAAATTTGGTGTAATCGGGAAGCTTTAACGTAAGATTGTCATACAAAAATTTCTAAATTTGCCGATTTGTCACAAAGAGTATAGGAAAAAAATTAGTTTCAAATGTTTTCAATATACTAAATAGTTCTTCGAAATGTATCAGCTTCCGAGATTGGTTCTAACTATATATATTTTCCCATTTAACATTATAGAAAGAAATGCGAAAGGCCACTGCATAGATATTTACCTACGTTCTTCTAGGCACTACGGTATTGTCGAAATTGGTCTAACAAGGAGAAGGTCCCTACTTGTCATCACCGATTTCGTCCAAATTCACAGTATATGTTGGGCTTGACTGGAAATGAAAGTGACCCAACTGGGAGCTCCAGACGGCCCAAGCGAAATAATGCATAATGTAGGAGAGCCCGGAGTTTGAAATTAAAACTTTTCGGGAAAACCTTGATAATTATCCTCTTACGGCTTATATTCGCTACATTTAAGCTACTTTCTTGTCGTTACAATTATCTATAATCTGTTATATTTCTTATACCAATAAACCACAAGTCATAATCGCAATTAGTTTAGGGGCAATTTTCCAAAATGAGATTGCACGATTAACTAAATTACTATGAACTTACATCAATTAGCTGTATATTAATGTAAAGCTACCACCATTTATCTCTCGGACAAATTCCAACCGATTTTCAAAATTCTTTTTGCTGGATTCATTGTGTTTTTTTTATGATTTTTTGAAACTATTACGATATTGTACGGAAGTGGGTTACAGAGTCGTAACCCACCACCATATATTAATATAAAAAAAAATAAAATAAAAAATAAAAAAATTTTTTTGTGGGGGTTGGGGTATTTATTTTATATTCCAATATCTATCTAGAATATTCGTACAAAATCTCATCAAATGCAATGTCAAAAGGTCATTCATATATACCAATGGGAAAATGTTTCTCAAAACTCCTTTTGCTAGATTTTTGATTTTTTTCTAATTTTTTGAGCCTATTTCCCTCCTCTTCTGATTAAGTTGCGAAATTAAAAATGTCTCTCTGAAAAATTCATTTCAAAATATTTTTATACAATTTATCGCTTAATCCATTTTTTTGTTCTTTATGGATGCGCTTTTTTTTAAGAGATTATCTGTACAAAATTTCAATGTCATTTACCTATTTAAAAAAAATTAAATCTATAAAAATTTTGCATACCCACTTTTCATCATTTATCGGTGATCTTTGAAAATGCACGGAAATTCCACTAAAGCTACGGTTTCCAAGAGATTCCGCCAGCGCTAATCCGTTGGCGTTCAACGCCGTCCCTTGTGGTTTCCAAAGAAATAATAATCCAGTCGTGTGTGAAATTTCTAGTGGATACAACCAAAATATAAATATTATTAGTAGAATGAGTAGAGAAAGTGAACTTCTGTTTTGCTAGAACAGGAAGATATAGATGAAGAAGATTTGTTATTCTGGAGTCTAATTAAAAGAAATTCCGTAAATGAAATATTTCAGAAAAAAAAGATGAAGGAACCTTTTCATGTTTTTTCCTTTGAAAAAGGTCCCTCAATGATTTCCATCAGATCTTATCAGTTAAATACTACACTAATACTAATAATAAAAAAATACTAAATACTAATACTACACACAACTAAAGTTTTTTTAGGATCATGGCAACTGGAGAATCATTGCGATCGTTGGCTTTTCAATTCCGAGTAAGTCATTCTTGGGTCAGCATTATTATACGGTAAAGCGAAATGTTAAAAGAGAATATTCCAATGCCAACGGAAGACAGTCTGGAGATGGTAACAAAGGATTAGTTTCAAATTTGGGGTTTTCCTAATTGTTGTGGTGCTATCGATGGAAAGCACGAGAAGATAGTGTCCAAAGAATTCCGGATCATCATTTTTCAACTATAAGGAATATTTTTTATTGTATTGCTTGCTATTACATATGCCCATTACCGATTTATTGCTGTTGATATTGGATCATATGGTCGTGAAAACGATGCTAAAATTTTTACAAAATCTGATTTTGGAAAACATATATCAAGAAATGAATTTCCATTCCCTGCTCCCACCACTATTCCAAAAACTACCTATAACTACCGACATTCGCGTACAATACGGACGATAGAAAATGCTTTTTGGATTATCCATTTCTTTCATACGCCCTTTGCCTTGGCACCTAATGTGGATGATAAATTATTGCAGCTTGCATACTTCACAATTTGATGAGGAATTCAAAAGTCCATTTCCCCGGGAACAAATATGTAGTAAAACAAGATTATCTCTACCGGAAAAAATCTAATAAAATTTGAGACTCTTAAAACGTATTTTAGTAGTAGGAAAGGCTCTCTACCGTGGCAAAATAAATATGTTGCCAGATTAGTTAAGTTAATTAAATATAATATTAAATATATGAAAAAATTCGTAGACTCACCTCTTTTTATTTAATCTTTTTGCAATAATTTCCCATATGTTGTCGTTAATTGCAAGATTTTTTATAACTTTTTAATTTTATATTATAAAGGAAAGGATGCGATTTTACTAAATCAACGAATTCATCATCCTTCTCCTTTGTAAGATTTACACTTTTCGCCATAGCTGCGTAATGTGAAGTGCAAACGTCGACTGAAAACGCCCACGCTAATGCGTCGGAATCAAACCATTTGGATTCCGACGCATTAGCGTCGGCAGATGTGAGCGCAAGTTCGTCGAACGTTTTCTTGGAACCCATTCATTTAATTTCCTTTGTGTTTGATTACAGCCAGCGCACTTGCGCTGGCAAAATCTCTTGGAAACCGAGGCTTAACAGAATCGGCAATCTACATACTTTCCCTGTAGTAGTTGGCATTTTACCCGAACGAATTTGGCGTTTTCGTTCTAATTCTATTGCAATTTAACCGCTACAACTCCTGCGAAAATTTGCAAATTTCAGCATTTTACAAGGGGTAAATAAGCCTAACAAATTTCGGTCACCCCTACATTATGGAATATTTCGGTTTCGCTTAGCCATCTGGAGCTCCCACTTGCGTCACTTTCATTTCTGGTGAAGCCCTATTTAAACTGTGAAATTGGAATTCAAATTGGTGATGAAGAGCACGGACCCTACCGTTGTAAGACAAATAATAATTTCTTTACAAAATTTCTTAGAAATTTTTTGAGTATTTTTTATGGAAATTTTTATGAATTATTGGTGAATGACATCAATCTAAAGGAATTATTTTCAGACACGATATCTTATTCAATACTTAAAATAGTATTACAAATTTGATCCGCTGCTATGTATACCTGGATGTGATAAAACTGTGAGGGAGAGCGTACGTTTACGGAAGAGTAGGCAAAATCTATCAAACACAACTTGAAAATAGGTCAGTAGGTCAGAATGCAAGTTCCCACGATCAGCTTGCTTTCTCAGTTGATAATTTGGGTGCTAGTGGCTGCTGCTTGTGGCTTGAGATATGACGAGGAGCATTTTGGGAAACTTTCGCTCACTTGAATGACTAGTTTATTGTGACTGAATGGGTCTCGGTAAACAATTTCTGGGCAGTTTGTATTGCTACGAAGGTAACCTTAGTTAATTATACAAAGTACGATATTTCAATATAATTCACAAACTATCTTTATTACACTCTACTGTTTACTTTTATAAAATTCACAAATCAACTGTCTTTCATTATCGCTAGTACTGTAAGTACTTCAAATTATTGCAATTCAATTACAATATTTTCATCTGTTCACTTCACTGCGTGAGAAAAAATTCTATCCTGGCGGACTGCTGTATTTTTACACTACAAAGTGCCCAGACCCTTCCCGAAGATTTCATTCTAGAAACATCTATTCTCCGAACCTAAGGTACGTACTTTATAGTAGTAGTTTATATCTGAGCACGTATAAGAGAACGTGGTGCACGGAAGCGTTTCATTTTTTACATCTTGATTTATATCAAGCGGACGGATATAATAGTTGCAAATTTGGTTTTCTGACCGTGCCGGGATGTTTTGTAATTTTCGATATCTTCTCATTCAGTGCTTTGTGCGCAAGCCGATACTTGAATGTGGTGCTATTTACCAGCAGCGACCAACAGAATCCCACAAAATAGCGGATCCACTTGGTAAGTAAAAGAAAATACCCTTTATATACCCTAGATGATGAAATCACAAGGTATACTAAGTTTGGTATTCCCTTTGTAACGCACAAAAGTAGTGCAGGTAGAGCAAGTTACGTTACCTAACCTCAATACAGGAAACAGATATTCAATTACAAGTCTAGACAGTCTCGACATAAATAAAATTCCAATACGAACCTGATCCATTCCTCCAAGCTACATTTTCCATATTTTCCCACATTTCCAGGCTTACCTACAAAATAAACAGAAAAAGACAAATTAATAAAAAGCTTATCAAAACTTAACGTGGGAACAATGATTAGGTAAGCAGTTTTAACTATGAGAATTTTAGAATTAAAGAAACCAGAATTCAGTCTTAAGACTGGCGTGATTTAGTTCGTCACTTTTTGAAGAAAAGCTTAAACACAAAGAATATATAATTATGTTGGTTTACTCTAAAGAGAAACCAATGATTAGTGATAATTGAAGATTTGTAATAATTAAAGATTGTAAATTGATAATTTTGTAAATATATAAACATAGTTGTTCAGTTTTACAGTTTTTTTTTGTTACGAATCCATCCGTCCTCACAATAACTCGAGAACGCGTTCACCTAGTGAGCTGAAATTTTGCACACGATTTTTGAAAAGAATCATAGATTTAAGTTTGAAAATAAGATAAATTGGGAAACTCCTTCGTAGGGTTGCGATACAATAATTTCGTATTCCACTATATATCTAAACACTGCGTAAGAAATCGTCTACGAAGAGAGATGAAATTTTGTACGCTACGTTTATATAAAAACGGTAAATAAAACATCAAACAGGCAAATCCTTCTTGAGGTTACCATATACAAATTCAGGTTTTTTTAGTACACGGTGAAAACGATCGGTCCTAGATATTTTCATTTTACAGAAAAGTTCTTCAGAATATTAAATTCAATGAAATTTGTTTTAACCATTTTTACTGTCCGACGAACCGATTTAAGTTCGATGCACACTTACCGGCACAGCACGAATCGGCACAGACATGCATCGACCGGCACCGGCATTTCTTGTGCAGATATAAGGACATAAAACTCAAAGGAAACTTTCAGTTAAGGCAAATATCGAGAGAAAACTATAGAAAAGTGATCCCATGCTAACTTCGAAAATAGACCAGCAAGCGACAAATGCTGGTCCAGTTTCTAGCCACCGATAGCGACCGGCAATGAAGTTTCCATTACGTGCCGGTATCTGCCGGTGCCGGTTGATGTAAATTAGCTGACTTCTTTTCATATAAAAATATTTTGCCTGGCTGTGCCGGCAAGTGTGCATCGATCTTTAGAAATATATGCGAAAAACCAACTCCAGAAATAAAACTAACATAGAGTGGTGACCATTAGCAGTTACAATTTACATACGTTTTCTTGTTGTGCGTGCTTGTTGTTTTGGATATTTTTTATCCGGAAAAGCCTTCGTGCTCATGAGGTAAAGCTTTGGGATTGGTGGACAAATTCAAAGCTTTTTCTAAGAAAATAAATATTATGACCCGAAAAGCTCTATTAAAAAACAAATAAACAAGAGCACTGAAAAAAATTTCTGGGGATATTTCCTTTTATTTTCGAATTCAATTTTTTATTTCTGTATTTTTTCTGCCTTTCCTTTTCCTTCCATGAGGACTATCTTATAGGTTTTGTATAAATTACAGAATCAAACAAGTCTCAACTTTAATAGAAATAACGCAAATGTACGCACTCACCACCCTTTACATCATACCGAAAAATTTTCACCCCGTGTCTTGATTTTCGTGAAAGAAAATGGATTCAAACCAATCGAAAGAATCTAACGACTTTTAATTAACTAAAGCAAATCACTCTTCAAATCATTTCACTACTTTATTTCTTTCAAATTAACTCGCTTTTAATAAAATTCTTTTATGTAGGTATATACTCTGACACTTTTTGAAAAAAAAAATAGCGGAACCTTTTATAGGACCATTATTTGGGAGATGCCAAAAATCGCATTTACCAACGGGCTCAGTAGTTGTTTATCTAATATAAATTGCTCCAAATTTGTTTTAATTACTTTAGGCTCATATTAGCATTTAAAATTTTAATTAACGTTAATAACTAGTAAAAACTTTATCTATATCTCTATCTTGTAATTTATAATTTAATTTTCAGTTCAAAGATGAAATTCACCATTTGAGCTGAATAAATTGAAAAATCCTTGCTGGTTCGCCACTGGATCGGTTTGTTTTCGTGCATACTTTTGAAGTATATCAGCAGGTTAGTTGGTCTCCAACATGCTTCTTGTTTTGTTTATCTTTTATTAAACTCCACCTTTTATCGTTTTAGGATTTGGTAGCAATAGGAAACCTCTCCTTTCAGGTAGACAAGCCAACTATGTGTAACGTTAATGCCAATGAATTTAAACAATTCAATATTGCAGAAATGCATGAACGTCTGAAGGCTGAATTTGTTTTTTTTATATGCGTTAGATGAAATCATATAGAAAGGTAAGTTATTGGTTATTACAGTATCTCTGAGTACATGTACCAAGTATTCTACTGGTAGAAGAATACTCACCTTAAAGTCAAATGGATATTGTAATAATAAACGAGACATATTTCACTCGGTGGCTCAGAACCTACCTAAGTCTGTAGATCAAATTACTGCAATTTAGCAAAAATATCTAAAAAAAAAGTGTTTCTTCATATAGCCCACAAGACAAGGACATGATTATTATGAATGGTTTAAGCATTCATCCTCGAATTCGCTCATGATTTGGAGCTTCTGGATGGAAATACAACTAATATTATTTCAGAAAGCAACCCACCCATTCCACATGAAAGCGATTACCTTTGGTCCCGACCATCTTCGCTTTCTATGAGCATTCAAAGTTCATACGAAACCCGCAAATAGCTTCCCAAATTTGTTCTGTTAACACTCTAAGCAAGGATGTTACTGCATTTTTTTTTTTTTTTTTTTGTAACGAGCAATCATTTAATTTTATATGTCCCTAATAAAGCCTAAAAGTTTTTGGAAACGCAGCTGTAAGGAATTATTGGTGATTTTTTTATTGAAAAACTCGCAGCATTTTACAACTTCCTAAGAATGCTCTAAACAATTATTTCTTTCAAGTTTCTAATTCACCTAAAATGGCAAGGTAAACCATCAACAAGAATTATTAAAACGTTAGACGACTTAGCAGAATTTTTTTTTACTCTCTTCGCAGTTTATTTTCATAATCCCTGCTTTGAAGAGATTATTATTGAGCGAGTAGGTCCTGCCAAGAACAGCGACTGTCGTTAGTTTTCCTGGTACGACAGCATTACGAGGGATAAAAAAAAACAAAAAACACAAACGAAAAAAAAACAAAAGTTCTCTACGGGGGCTTATGTTTACGAGGCTTCGACGCCACTCATCCGTTTACAGGGATTCCTTTCAGAGCGCCATTTGTCATGTTTGTACTTCCGCGTGTTTTCAATACGCGTCGGGTAGCCTTGGCAGGGCTAATGTGAGAAGTAAAAACTCCAAAAGCTCGTCTCCTTCGCCTCCCACAATATATGTACCTATAGAAAAGCCGGAACGAAAAAGTTTTGCATATACATACATACATTCAAACTCTATGCGAATAAGGATGTGAGATATTTTGTCCTTACGAGCCGATGATATAATAAATTAAATTGGAGGGTGGTTGACGTGGAGACGTCGTTGAAGTCTTCCTTTCATCTATGGGTTCGTCAGTTACTAAGTGGAAGGGTGGATTCCTAGCAAATGTGTACTCTGTTCTCCTAGATTTCAGCGAGACTGTTTAACCACAGGGCATCCTTTGAAATTCGAGCATGAGTGAGTATTTTATTGTGGCGACATTAATTTTGTTGACGAAATATGGCAAAATTAAATGCGACCCTTGCGAAATTCGTATGGTTTTTGAATTTTATTTTTCGAATTTTTATGCATTGTTTGATTTTTTTCTTTTCAATGTATGGATATTCTAGAATAAGGAGCATCAAATAGCGTACTTATTCATTAGAACTAAAAGATATTCATTATCCGATCATATAATACTGCTATCTGATATTATACAAACGGTGGCACCGTTTTTTTAATTTATAGTCATCTTAAACGCTATTCTTATTATTTTGATTCCAGCCGTTACTATAGTTCCTGAATACTGCTTGATCTATGACGCAGTAACCCATTTCACACTTAAGCACGAATTCAAGCCAAATATCACAATGCAGGCTTTATAGCACAATATTTATTGGGCCTTCCGCAGAGACGAAGAAATTTAGGTTTGTCAATTTATGGTGGAGTTAATTTGGATTCCTAGGTATTGAAAAACATGCACACATACAAAGCTCTAATTTTTTAAAAATATTGTTTCCTTCATTGTTGAGTTTAGTTCATGAAATAGTTTCCTTTTCTTTCACATTAAGATCGTAAAATAAAAGAGTGTTTAAAAATATAAAAATAAATCCTCTAAAATCCTAATAAAAAGGTTATGATCTCCCTTAAGTTTTTGGCGATATTAACAAATTCATGAGATTTCGTATACTTTTCCCAATATTTTTCGTATATATTTTTTCGTGCACGAATCGAAGAATAATCTCCCGTAGTTTTATGAAAATCTTAGTTATTCAGCTATCACAAACCTAATCCAGGCTTTGAAAAATGCGGAGCTAGAAGTGACAACATATGTAAGTTTCCTGAATTCAGCAGGCAAAATATTTTAGGAAACGTTCAGACATGTAAACTCCCCATATAGTCCGGAATAAACTATGTTGACGTATCCTCAGAAAAAAAAACATTTTGGAGTTCAGACCAACATGACTATGTTGACGTATCCTCAGAAAAAAAACATTTTGGAGTTCAGACCAACATGACGATTCCTTTCTTCAGACATTTAAGGCGGGCGATAATTGTCAAGAATAGCTGTCATAGTACATACTTATATATGTGCTCATGAATCCCATTTCAATGTCGTCTTTAATACATACATGTACGCATTTCGTGTTGAAAAACCTCCGTTAAATTTGTATTAACGAGTACAAACAGTATAGGCACTAAGGCAGAGCCATGGAGGATACCATATTTCACTGAAAGATAAATCTACAGCTTAGAATGAATTCATACTCTTTCTTTACATTTTCGAATGCCTTTTGAAAGTTAACTTGAGCTAGAATACCGAACGTATCCACATTAAACCATCAAGTAATAAAAATAATATTTTTTTTTAAAAAAATGGTGTGCTTTACGAAAATCCACGGTAATACTGACAGTAACGAGGTATGACCTCTATGAGACACGGTAGGCCCTTTCGAGCGTCACGGCATCACACGATAGTACTATACGAGTTCTACATAAATTACGTCCGGATACCACTTCTGATAAATTTATATCTTTCGTTTCCGCCAAGACAGGGAGTTTCATGGGGTTTGTTCATTTGTGTTCCTCTTTGGAAAAGGATACTGACTGGGCTTCATTTCGATTTAAGACGTATAAAATGGATGCTCTTGAGTATTAACCCGCACAAGCTCGGTTCAGTTTTTATCTAAAATGTTCAGGATCCACCCCTGTGGATTTGAAGAAATTCAGAAAAACATAAGAAAAACTTCGAAAAAATTGCTTTTTTTCTAGTTTTCTTCAGAACGGACATGTAGATGTGCGTCTTTTATGTACGGATATTTGAAAATAGTGTTGCCAATTGACTTTAATTTGAGATAAAAATTACTGAGTACAACAACTTCGATTTATTTATAATATGCAGGTTATTCTTTTCCTTTTTGACTGAAAATGGTTTATATATAGTGAATTAAATGTATATATGACATTTTGTATTTTGGAACTCGTGAATATACCATTCATAAGTAAAATTTTTATATATTATATAACATAAAAATTAAAGCTACACAAAACATAAAAATAAAAGACTTATTTACAACAGTCTGCGCATTTGATTATTTCGATGCTATGTTGAGCGCATACCGGCTTTTTGCATTGCATGCAGGTTTTCTTTGTTGTACGATGTCACTTATCGGCTTGATAGCAAATACTGCATACGCCCCTCACCTTAAGCCTATTTCTTGCAACTCGTTTTTCACGATAATCAATAGATACCTCTTCAATTTGTCTGAAGGCATCAATACTGAAACCCAGCACACCCTTCATTGGATTCTTAATTGAAAACCTATGGGGATTATATACAACACCCAACGATAATCTTCAGACTAGACACCTTACGGGGGTAAAATAAAAGATAGGTTAGTTTGGAAAAGCACAATAATTGAGATGTCCTTTATTAATGAGATTCGGTATTGTTACGGCAAAACAATATCAACGCTTATATATGTAGTTCTTAAAAATACTTTTGCTAAAAAATCCTATGCTAGGAGCAAAAACAGAATTGCCTTTTCTTTTTGATTCCTTGACAGACTAACTAATTTTTTATTTTATCGATTGCTTTGTTTTTTTTTAAAAACTAAAAAACAAATCCTCAGCCTACTGATTAACCTTTTCGCAAGTCACTGAGTTCTTCGACGACTTTTGACTAAAACATTACAAATGTTTCGAGGATCTGGCAGAGGCAAAATACTTCGAATTTGCTGCCACAGTACTCCCCCACCAGCAAAACCTTGGGTTTTAGCGATATTTCGGAGGTGGCTTTGTAATTCGTCCTGATCGGGTAGTTTGCTGATGTATAATTGTGTTACCAGCTGGGAGAAACCTAATCACCTGGGCTAGTGCGAGTTGTGATGGAGCCGACGATTTTGTGTTTGAGTCTGTTTGAATTTGTGCGTCTCCAGACACTGGCTGAATTACTTCTCTAAAATTCGGTAGATTGGTGTTTGAGGGTAAGGAGCCTCCAGACGCTGACTGAGAGCGTTCCGGTGTATCTGAACTGTACAAAGTCTTTAGCCTAAAGGAATTATGTATGTGATCATTTTGGTAATTGTTCCTGTTATTTGATGTATGGATGTCACGTGGTAAACAGTCTTCAGGTGTTGGTTGCGAGCATTCCGGTGTATTGTTTGTTGATCGACCTCACCGAAATAAGATTTAAGCCGACTTATGGCAGTGTTAAATTCCCGGATCTTTATTTTAAGTTTGAAGAAATTATCATACCGGCTAATGACCTCATAAGGGCCCTCATAAGGCGGTTGTAATGAACTCCGCATTGCGTCTGTCCTTACGAAAACATGTGAACATTTGTCCATCTCTTTGAACTTGAAGAGGGCTTGCCTAGAGTGGTTTGAAGCTGGGACCGGTCTGATATCTCTGAAGAAATTGCGCAAGATACCGTAAACTAGCTCGGCCGGTGTAGCAAGAAATTCTTCTCTGAGCACGGTTCTAAGGCCTAGCAAAACAAAAAGTAAGGTTTTTACCCAAAATTTCTCTTTATACGTCATCAAAGCAGCCTTTAGTGTCCGTTGACAACTCTCTAGAAAGCCATTCGCTTGTGGGTGGTAAGCCGTCGTTCGGTTGCGTTCAAAACCTAATAATTTTGACAGCTCAGAAAACAAGGCTGACTCGAATTGTGCACCCTGATTGGTAATGATTCTCCGCGGTATTCAAAAGCGAGCTATCCAGACCCGACAGAAAGCTTCTGCCACTGTTTCCGCATTCATGTCAACTAACGGAATTGCCTCAGACCATCGTGTGAACCTATCGATAATAGCTAGGCAATACTTAAACCCTTCAGAAGGAGGTAGCGGACTTACATTTTCGACATGGATGTCCTGGAAACGCCCAGAACAAGGTGGAAATGCACCTAGCTCGTTGTGGATATGCTTAGAAACTTTACTTTGCTGACAGGCCAGGCAGGAGCGTGCCCAGATATTGCTATCCTTATTCATAGAGGGCCAGCAATATCTTGCCGTGACCATTGTTATATATTTCACTCGTTGGGTTAATTACCTGGATAAATGACAAACATTCACCTTGCGATTGTGTTTCTTTACATTCTCTTTATTTTTAATTCCGTATCTGGTGTACAATTTCACACTTATATATGGTTTACAACCTCACACTATTCATATACAATCACAATAATTATTTTCTAGAAACTTTTATTATATATTTTGTTCTGCTGACAAAATATCTTCGGATCAATGTTCACACTTGTTACTAAAATCCGGGGTATAAACCACTTAGTACCGAACCGTATCCAAACCTTCCTTTCCTTTTTTCTTTTAATTTAACTTTCCTTTTTTTTTGTGAGAACTTAGGAAAAGCAAACTTTAATCTTTACTCGTGACTATCCCGACGATGTTCAAAAAACCGACTGTACTCGACTTGGTTTTTTGTAATCACAAGTCTAGTTGTTCAGGATAAGAAAGTGCTTAATTAGCATTCCTATCCTGACAAAATTATTTAGCGCTGGGCATGTTTAAACATGCCCAGAATTATCGCGACGAACGATAGTTGAAATTGAAATTTGATATTTTCATAAATATCAACCATCGTCTTGCTACCGTGCATACATTGTTGCGATCACAATGAATGCAGCTCGCGACACTTTGCTGATAAGAGCTTTTTTCGGTGAAGACTTGATCGTTTCAGTCTTCACCGACGTAAAATTTTCATGCGCCCGATATGTATGTATGTATATATGTACATACATATCGTATTTACGACAAATCTTACTGAAGGTAAGATTTGTCGTGGGGCTTTTTTTTGTATTGAAACGACTTGGGTTGAAATTTAAAACTTATTTTTCCCAAGTCGTTTTGTGGGAAAATATTTGTTATTTGTTGCAAAGGAATTTGAAGAAATTGCTGATGGCAATTTCTTCGTCTTGTTACAAGGTAAGCTAACCATGTTTTAAGCATGATTAGCTTATTTCCATTTATGAATATTTTCAATGTTTTTTTCGATGATAATTACTAATTATAATTATCATTTTTAACCCTTTTTAGGTATATAACAATCCTTCCTCCTGCGAGAAAGAGGATTATTCTTTGAAGAGGAATAATTCTCAGGGGAAGTTGTTGTCGGGGCTTTTTCGGTGGTTCGGCTCTTGGTCGGTTGGGCTTTTACATTTTTTCTAATTAAAAAAAAATTTTTTTTTGTTATCTTATTTTTCTAAAATTGTTCTTAAATAACTATTCCTATTCTATTCTATTCCTTTATTATCTTACTAATTTCTACTTTTTTTTTTTATGTTATGTATATTTTTTTTGTTAGACTTGTATAACAGTACAATCTATTGGTTATTTAGTTTCTATTCTAGTTTAGACTTATTGTTCTATATTTATTACCATTATTTGTAATCCAATGTGTTATTCTTTTTATTTTTATTGTTTATTATTATTATTTAATACTAACGGGGGAGGATATCTTTACGTTGCTATTTGGTTTGTGTATATACCTACATGTATATATGTGTCTAATACACTATTTTCTCTTAAATCTAGGCTTTACTAATTATTTATGTATGTTCTCTCCCCTTTTGTTTTTATTATTATCTATTATTACTAATTTCTTTATGGGTTTGTTGAAACCACTTACATTTATTTTCTATGTAATAAACTATTAGTGATAGTGCTTATGACTGTTTGAAGTGGTGACATTATACCACTTGCACTGACCTAGTAGGTGGTAGGGTGCGGGTCCTTTTGAGAGGGGTAGGTTCGATTATTTCGATTTGTTCGATTTGTGCGATTTTTTCCTCCGCATCAGGGGTTTCTTTAGATTTGCGGACACGGTAATTTTTAATGAATGGGACTAGCCATTTGGCGACCATGTACAGTACCATACATGTGATGACAACACCAGTTAAGGATACTGATGTTGCAGCTAGGACATGTGTAGGGTGGTGACCGATATGAGGAACTAAATTTTCTAATTTTTCGTCCAGTTCTTTTAATGACTGGGTACCTTCTAGGATGATGCTATTAGTGTCATCTCCTGAATATAGTTCTGTCTGTATTTTTTCAGACTGTACCTTGTTTTTAGT
This sequence comes from Dioctria linearis, assembly GCA_963930735.1. Lineage (NCBI taxonomy): Eukaryota > Metazoa > Arthropoda > Insecta > Diptera > Asilidae > Dioctria > Dioctria linearis. Next base: position 65,400,368 of record OZ005740.1, read on the forward strand.
TTCATTAAGATATTTATCCACTATTTGTTCTAATGAAGTTATATGTGGGAAATAAGTGCGTTGTTTGAGACTCAATTGCTGGATATTCTCTGCCTCATAGTGTAGAACTTGAGATCCTACTTGTAGTTGGCAAGGATGGTTGATAGTGATTATTCCTTGACCTTCAATTTTTGAAATTAAGAATTGCTGGGTACACTGGAGGTTTACTATTGTAACTTAACAAGAATATCCACGAATTGGGTTTACTTAATTTGATACGTAGGTCTCTGGGAGGTATTTGTGCTCTTAATTGGCACTGAGGCTCTTCTTTTAATGGATTGAAGAGCAGCTTCACTACGCATTCTTTGGACATTGTAGCCTTGGTTATCGGAATGCCTAGCTTAGCGATGTAAGTGTCCTAATTGGAATTTTGCGTGATCCTTTTGAAAACTTTAAGATGTTGTGTTTTTAATAACAATATGTCCTGTGTCTGTACCTGGTGCGCTACTGTATTTCGGGCACCAATGATTGTTTTTTATTAACGTGTATAGGGAAACTGTGTATTCGATACTACTTCATTTGTGGTAGATTGAAAATCGGAAGTTGTATTCGAATGACTAATTTGTCTTGGACTAGACGAGCCTTTGTTTCTGCTGTCTGGTATAGCAGGGAGAGACAATTTTTGGCAAGTAGCGTGGGACTTGGGGTATATCTCTAATAAACTTTTGGGAGACACCACTAGCGGATGCAACTGGTGATTTTTACTGGAGATTATTATGTCGAGTAAGGCTTGCTGCCTGTCCTCAATCTCGACAATTTGTAAGGTCAGGCTTGAGATTATTTCCTGCCTTAAATGTCTCATCAGTAATTCATCTGTTATGTTTTGCATTCTATTTACCTGGAGATTTATTTAACGTTGTCTTTCCTGAAGCGATGTCAACGGCTTTTGGATTTGCTGTAATGTAGTTTTGACTACACTGATCTACTGTCTTTCCAGGTCGGCTAGTGCTTTTGTATTTGTTTCGAGCTCCTCGAGTCGACTGTATACTTCCTGTTCATTAGTGCTATCCATGGTCCCGAATAGATAGTGCATTGCATTCCCTATGCCATCGAAGATAGATTTTGTTGATCTTGATTTTGGGACCACTTCTCGAATGACACTTGTTCTTCTCTTGATATTTTCCAAGAGAGAATGAACGTTGTTTTTGTTGAACCAGGCATAGCTCATCCGTTTGAGAGCAATTTGAACATAGTCGGTGAACTAAGTGTTCCGCCTGTTCTGCCATAAGCGTTTGGTTGTCCAGTTCCATTAGATTGATCTCCGTTAGTATATTCCATGTACGGTGGTATATTTGCAATTTTCCTAAGTCCTCATACAGTATTCCTGTATTGTTCAGGGGACTTATTGTGTAGGGTTCCGTTTGTATTTGTCCCATTGCCAGATGGAAACAGCATATTAACACCAATATGTGCTTCATGTTCTGTAGAAAATGAAGGATAGGCTTCGTTAGTCAATTGGTCATACTAAATGATCTTGTGTGTAAAACTAGAAGATCTTAATTTAATTGTGGAATTTAGTATGGACCTAACTTATTTACTAAAGATATATGTACCAGTGTCCTACTCATAATAGGGCTTCAAACGGTTGTTGTGTACGACAACCTGCCGCTTGCCTATTTTTATGGTAGTGTTTGTTGGACAGGGTACATTGATTACCAGATAGGGGTCAACCCAGATTTGAGACAGTTTGTGTTTTCGGCTTTCACTTTTGAGGAGGACCTTGTCTCCTAGGTGGAAAGTTGGAGGCCTGACTGTTTTGTCGTAATATGCCTTTGAGCGTTGTTTGCTGGCTAAGAGATTTCTACGAGCCGTGGCATACGATTTTTGGAGTCTGTATTTGAGCATATGATAATAACTTTCGTGGTTATAAAAGGGTTCTGGATCCCGTTTTAAATTAGTTGGGACATCCGCTGTGAAGCCGTAAAGGCAGTCCATTGGGGTTAATTTAGTACCCTCGTGTACACTGTTATTGTACACGAATGCAGCGGTTCGTAGGAATTGATCCCATGTTTCAGGATTTTCATCTACGATTGTACGCAGATATTCGATTAATGGTCTATGGGCACGCTCTAGTGCTCCATTAGACTGTGGATGGTATGCTGAAGTCTGTAACTTCTTTACCTTTAGCAATTTGCAGACCTTCTTGAATAGCTCACTCAGGAAATTAGTTCCCTGATCGGTGACTATTCTCTTTGGAATGCGATAGCGCGTGACAATCTCATTGAAAAAGATTTGCGCCACCGTTACTGCTTCTCCGTTAGGTATTTAGGTATGGCATACCAATCGACAAATTTGGTAAGGTTATCTTGATAAGTTAAGATATATTTATTACCTGATATGGTCTCTTCTAGTGGACCTACTATATCGAGGTAAACCTCGTCGAAAGGTTGTTCTGCGATGTCCGGTATTACCATGGGCATCTTGAATTGTGGAGATGCTTTCATTGTTTGGCACTTAGGGCATTTTTTTATGTACCTTTTTATATCGCTAAGCATGTGTCTCCACCAGTACTTGCGTCTAATTCTTTTATAAGTCTTAATGACACCCTGATGGCCGCCGAAAGGAGAGTCGTGATAATCCTTTAGGATTGTTTGAACTTCCTTGGGGCTCGTGATTATTTCAGGTGCCTTGACTGGACTAATTTCTTGTTCAAGCGTAGCAGGGGGTTGTATTTCCGCCACTGGGGGTTCATATTCCTTATTCTCCGCTGCCGTGGGCTGTGTTTCAGCGTTGGGGCTCGTATTGGCCTCTTGGGCTCTCTGTCTTTGAGCTCTGGTCACGGCGAAGCAATGAACGGGTTTCTTGGTTTTCTTTTTATTTGGGGGATTATTTTCCTCCACACCAGAGTCCATAGTGTGGTGGACTTGGGCTTGTACTGTTAAGGTATTGCCTGTGTTGTATTCGCTTAATACTTGTGGAATGCGGCTTAATGCATCCGCATTGGTATTATAATTCCTTGGTTTATATTCTGTATGCTGTATGCTGTAATCGAATTCTGACAATTTATGGTCAAATCTCACCAAACGGGAAGTGGGGTCTTTTATATTAAAGACTCCTTTGAGAGGCTTGTGGTCAGTTTAGATCGTGAATTTCCTGCCTTGAAGGTAGCATCGGATATTCCTTTTAGCCCAGACTATAGCCAATATCTCCTTTTCAGTAGTGGAGTAGTTTTCTCGGCTTTGTTTAGCGTTCGGCTTGCATAGGCGATAGGCTGGTCTTTTCCCACTTCTCCTTGGGAAAGCACAGCGCCTAACGCTTCGTTGCTGGCGTCTATTGTAAGATTGAATGGTTTAGAAAAATCTGGATAGATTACGAGTGGTGGGGAAATTAGAGCATGTTTAGTGCTATTTAATGCATTTCTCGGTCCAAGTGAATTTTACATCCTTTCGGAGTAAATTCGTAATTGGACGAACTATTTTTGAGAAGTCCGGAATGAACTTCCCGTAGTAATTGGCAAGTCCTAAAAAGGACTGAACTTGCCTAACTGTTCTAGGAACAGGGAATATTTGGACGCAGGCCGTTTTGCTGGGTCTGGTAATGCACCTTCGCTAGAGCATTTGTGCCCTAGGTAAACAACTTCTCGTCTCAAGAACTGGCACTTCTCTGGCTGCAGTTTGAGGTTGTTTTCTCTCAATTTATTGAAGACTTTGCGAAGTTTATCATTGTGGTCAGTTAGGTTCTTACCATTAATGACGATGTCGTCAAGATAAACGAAACATTCGAGGCCTTGTAGGCCTGTCAGAACGAAGTTCATGAGGTGTTGGAATGTAGCGGGAGCTCCTCTGAGTCCGAATGGCATACGCTTAAATTCGTAGTGCCCGTAATTTGTGCTAAAAGCGGTCTTATGTCGATCTTTTTTGTCGACTAAGACTTGGTGATAGCCGTTGGCCAAATCGAGAGTGGTAAAGTACCTGGCGTGACCTAGTTGGTCAAGAATATCCTCGATTCGTGGTAGCGGAAAAGCATCGCCAATTGTCTTTTCGTTCAATTTGCGAAAATCGACAACGACGCGCCACCTTTTTTCACCATCGGGTCCCGCCTTTTTGGGGACTACTAATAAGGGTGAATTCCACGGGCTTTTGCTAGTTTGGACTATCCCGTTGTCTAGCATTTCTCATAATTGCTCGTTTATGACTTGCCTCTGGGTTTCTGGTAATCGATAGGTCTTTTGGTTTATTGGGGCCTGATCTTGTATTAATGGAATGTTATGGGTGATAGCGTTTGTATATGTAAGCTCATCACCTTTAAGGTAAAAGATATCATTGTACTCATAACAGAGTTCGGATATCGAAGCTTTTTCTTCCGCATTTAGATTTGGGTCTAGGCTGAACTCTTGGTCTAGCCTGTTGACTCGCGGAGTATGTGTGGGATCTTCCTGATCCGGAAATAAGTATCTTACGTGTTGTAAGGTAGCTGTGTTTTCCGAAAAGCTTCCTTTAGTTTTGGGTTGTTGTACCTTTTTATACTTGCTTTCACTTACTTTGCTAATTGGCAGGGTATGTGCTTCTTGCTCTTTTATTGGTGAAGTACCGTGTTTTATGGGTACTTTACATTGGTCCAAGTACTCGCACGCATTCGTATTGTGGCTAATGGGCCTTGAAAAATTAGCTATCTTAATATTATTTGACGGTGGAGCCAACTTTGCCTTCAATGAGGTCTTACGCGTCTTTTATAGGGCTCATGGGCCACTTTTTATTCTTAATACTAATTTTATTAAGTGGTAGAGTCGACTTTGCCTTTAAATAGGTCTTACTGAGCTCGCACGCACTGGTAATGGGGCTCTTGGGCCACTGTTGTTCCTTAACACTAACTTTGTTGGGTGGTGGAGTCGTCTTTGCCTGAGAATAGGTCTTACTGAGCTCACACGCACCTGTAGTTTCGCTCCTTATTCTTATGGTTATCTTACATCTAGGTATATTGGATGGAGGAGTCAGCTGCATTTTGCTTGTCGGCTTCTGGAGCTTGCTCGCATCTCTGATTTGGCTCTGGGGGCATGTAAAATCTATATAACTTATTTTCCTGGACGGTGGAGTCATTGTTGCCTCTATTCTGGTCTTTCTGAGCTCGCACGCATCTTGTATAGGGCTCTTGTGCCTCGTTGGTAACTTATATCTAGGTATTCTTGAGAAAGGAGTCTTGCTTGACTTCTGTTCCGCCTTGGGAAGCTCACTGATGTTTGTCTTACTCGCTTGCGATTTATTCGGCTTGAGAACGTGTTGTGTATCAGCGGCTTCTCCTATTGGGATGACAGCGTAGTCATGTATAGGGAGCACTTGTAATAATAAACTGTTGATGACTACTTGGAAATTGTTGATGTTGAGTATGGCAACTAGCACTGTTTCTTTCCCAGTAGGGAGTAAACTGTTCGCCAGGAAGACTCCATCGCCTATCTCTTTTGATAGACGGAGCATTTCTTCCTTCACTCGCAACGGGACTGTGGTGATCATTTGTGACCTAGCAGGTATGCATTTTGGTTCTTGTAAGGTAACCAGATGCTGCCTCATTTCGCTGGTCTTTTGATCACTCAGACAGCCTTTTTCGCATTCCGTCGGCTCTTGTTGAACCTGGCAACCAGCATTAATCTTTTGAGATGCCTTGCAGACACTGCATGTAGATAGCTTAACCTGTTTAGGTTCCAGCTTTTCTGCAAGTGACCTCACTTCGACTGCTTTTCTGGAATACAACTTGTCCGTTTTGCATGACAAGGGCACAGTAAACTCTTCGGGATTTGTTTCCGTACAAGAAAACTTGAGTACTTTTTTTGGGCCTTCAACATTACAATTGTTTGATAGGAAATCGTTTCCTAATAGGCCGTCATCGGAAAAACCTGGCAGGTTTTGTACCACCTGAAGCTTACAGGGAATTTTATTTTTAAAATTGAAGTTGCCCTTGCAATTTCCCGATGTCTTTCCGGTTCCAAAAGGGGTCTGTAAAGTGCATGCCTCATTGGAATTAATTATTTTGAGGTCTTTAATTGCTTTTTTCTTAATAATACACTAACCTCAGCGCCAGTGTCCACTACTAGTTTTGTATGGCCGTTAAGGCTTATGTCAGTGGAAGTTTCACTGTAGGGACACCGGATTCGGGCGCTTGAGGTGACCCTTTTGATTTGCGTTGTGGGTTTAAAGTCGAGCCGGGGAGTTTTGGGTCCACTGCATGTCGTTTCCCTGACTCCGGGCTTCCCATTTTTTCTTTTGGCGGCAATCTTCGTCTGCGTGTCCTCGGCGACCACAAAAGGTGCATTTGAGTCTCATGTTGAAGACTTGAGGACTTTTGCGTTGTGTTGCTCTTGTGTAGATCTGTTGGAGAGGCGTGGAGGAACAATCTGTTGCGTTTGTTGTGTTTTTCTGCAATCACGGACGTCATGTCCATAGATTTTGCAGTTTGAGCAGAAAGGGGTGTTCTTGCGCTTAAGGCAATCTGAATACGTATGACCCATTCGCTGGCAGAAATTACACGTGATGTTACGGACCAGTGCATCTGTATCCGAGTTTCTGGCATCAGTGTTTGTAAATGGCCTTTGCTATGACTGTGATGAACCTGGATTATTCACATTGCGTGAAAACTGATTTGGGTTTGGAGCTCGAGGTGATGCGAACATAGGTGTAGATGGCATTTGATAGTGAGGAGCTCTATAGTAAGCTCTCACTCGTAGATCTGGGTCTACTGGAGCCATTGGAGGAGCTTGTGCCAGAGGATTCTGGACGAATCTAGCACCTTGCTGTAGTTTCTCCATGTCCAGGGCTTTTTGAATTAATGCTTCTAAATCACCATCTCCCTGTGTGAGTAATTATTGACACAAATGTTAGTTACTCCACTTTTAAGAGCATTTTTGGCGAAGTCCATTAGCTGTGTTTTCACAGCCGGGACTGCCTCAGCTCCATACTTTTGTGTCGCAGCCTCATTGCAGATCGTCAACGGCTGCTTCAACCTTGTAGCAAAAGCAGTGAGAGATTCAATGGGTTCTGGCGTGTGGTGATCAATCTATTCACCAATTCCTGATAAGTCTCACGGGGAAGGTATGTTCTGTTCAAACGTTCCTCTACCTCAGTGAATGAAGTAGAGACGTCCTGAAAATAAGGGGACGAGTTGAGCTGTGAGCTTAGCTACCCAAGCGTAGTCCACCATTGTGTTTAGTCTATTGACTGGAAATTTAAATTTGGGTGGACTAACTGGCTTGTTTTTGGACTGATTTCCGTGAAGGATTCTTCGAGCCAGTCAATCAGCAGTTCTTCGGGACTTGGTTCAGCAACTTCACCGTCACTATCACTATTAGCACTTTCACTTAACCTAACAGTCTTATTCTTCTCTAAACCTAAATTTGGCGTTTCAGTACTCTCCTCATCTACTGGGAGGGAGCGCGTGGATTCAGTGAGCCTACTTAGTTCCTCACGGAACCGAACTGTGTTTTCCTTCAGTGTCTGTACTTGTGCGAGTCTATCTTCGCGGGTTTGACTCAGTTTTTTGCTGAGTCAATCACACTGAGTAATGGCTAGCGTACCTGAATCTCGCTCTCTCTCGTACAATTTTGATAAAAATTTATCAAGACTTACTTGTCTATTGAGACCTGGCAGAACGGTCCCGCTTCTGAGTCGATGTCCTGTTGGCGATAACTGTGGAGATTTATCTCCTGCAGCAGATGATGTACCTTCACCGGGGTGCTGTGTATTGGCACCTGCGGTTGACCCCGCGTCGGCTAAAGATGGAGAGTTTTCTATCGCTGCGGCGTCTGTTTCCTGCTGAGGTAGAGCAGGATTGTCGGCTGGCATATGATGCGCTTTTTGAGGAAAGGGTGCTCCTTGCCTGCTTAAGTCCCTTTGGTGTGATTAAGAGGGGGGTTTCTTTAACCGCCTTCGAGTTCCCTCTGAATCCTGGTCGGTTGATAGTTGTTCAGGATAAGAAAGTGCTTAATTAGCATTCCTATCCTGACAAAATTATTTACCGCTGGGCATGTTTAAACATGCCCAGAATTATCGCGACGAACGATGGTTGAAATTGAAATTTGATATTTTCATAAATATCAACCATCGTCTTGCTACCGTGCATATATTGTTGCGATCACAATGAATGCAGCTCGCGACTCTTTGCTGATAAGAGCTTTTTTCGGTGAAGACTTGATCGTTTCAGTCTTCACCGACGTAAAATTTTCATGCGCCCGATATGTATGTATGTATATATGTACATACATATCGTATTTACGACAAATCTTACTGAAGGTAAGATTTGTCGTGGGGCTTTTTTTTGTATTGAAACGACTTGGGTTGAAATTTAAAACTTTTATTTTTCCCAAGTCGTTTTGTGGGCAAATATTTGTTATTTGTTGCAAAGGAATTTGAAGAAATTGCTGATGGCAATTTCTTCGTCTTGTTACAAGGTAAGCCAACCATGTTTTAAGCATGATTAGCTTATTTCCATTTATGAATATTGTCAATGTTTTTTCCGATGATAATTACTAATTCTAATTATCATTTTTAACCCTTTTTAGGTATACAACACCATTTTGTTAGCAGATCTTATACTCGGATGAGCCAAATTATGTATCGAATCGAAAATTTGCTTACGGAAATTACGGGGAATAAAAGGTCTGGTTTTATTTGACGAAATTTCTCAATATAAATGTTTGTCAGAGCCACATATTGCCATTTTCTCGAAACTGAACTGAGAATTTTGACGAATGCTGTGAAGCTCTGTGTCCTTCTCTTGTGCCTCGGCAATAGCTATGAAGTTTATTGTACTAGGAAGGTTTAGTTCGTGGAGCCTAGAAAGTGTATCGGCCACGACATTCTCCTTACCGGGTATGTATCTAATATCCGTCGTAAATACTTGATGCCTTTGTAAGCTGAAAGCAGCTCCCTGTCGTAAGTATAATACTTCACTTCTACGGTGCTTAGCTTGACTGGGTAAAAAGCCAAAGGCTGCCAGTCATCTTCGCATTTCTGATGGACAGCAGCACCAATGGCCGTATCCGACGCGTCGACAAACAAGGCTAACTCTGCGGAAACTTTGGTGAATGCCAGGAGTGTGGTTTGTGCTAGTTGGTCTTTGGCAAATTTGAAGGCCTCTATGGCTTCCTTCGTCCAATCAATCTTTTTCAAACCTTCCATTTTAGGACCTGTCAAGTAGCCGTTTAAAACTGCGTGGTGTTTGGCTGCTAACGGTAGAAATCGGTGATAAAAGTTTATCAGGCCAAGAAAGCGCCGTAACTCTCTGACATTCGTAGGCAACTTAAGTTTTGAAATAATTTCAACACGTTCCGGTGACTGGTTTCATGCCTTGAGCAGTAACTAAATGAACTAAAAATGTTACCTCCTTTTTCAGGAAAACACATTTTTTGACATTAATTATCAACCCGAATTCCTTCAAACGTTTAAAAACTAGCTCTAGATATTTGAGATGCTCGACTTGGGATTTGGAAGCTATTAAGATGTCATCTAGGTAGATGAAACAAAATGGAAATTCACGCAGAATGCTGTGGTTGAACTTTTGAAATGTTTGAGCAGCGTTACAGAGGCCGAAATTCATTCGTGTGAATTCAAAGAGACCAAACTGTGTACATATAGCCGTTTTTGGAATGCCTTTTGCCTCAATTGGGATCTGATGGTATGCCTTCTTTAAATCCAGCGTCGAAAAGATGTTGCAATCTTGCAAACGATAGGTGAAATCGTGTATTAGCGGAATTGGGTAGCGATCTGGTACGGTACGTGAATTTAAGGCTCTATAATCGGCACATGGCCTCCATTCACAATTTTTCTTCTTTACTAAGTGTAATGGCGACGACCTGCTGCTATCTGAAGGTCTACAAATGCCCTGCGCGAAGAGAAAGTCAAATCTCTTCGAGCCACTGCCAGCTTTTCTGGTGCAAGACGTCGTATTTTCGAGACGATTGGCGGACCTTCGGTTAGTATATGGTGTGTGGTTGTATGCTTTACTAGACTAGCAAAATTTGTCTCTAAGGTAATAGCCTGGTATTTATGCAATAAATTTCGAATTTCCGAGTTGATTGAATGATCAAAAAGCACCGAAAAAGATGGAACCACAATTTTGGGTGGTGCTGTTTATGCTTAGAAAGGCCGATACGGCAGCTGACTCGTCCGAGACGTACTTTCGTCAGTGTTTTGGAATTTAGCCGTGCAGAAATGTTGCAATATGCCAGTTTCTTTTCTTCACACCAATGCAGAACTTCCAGAAATGTTCTTGTGCTTCGCTCGTGCTCGTGATCGGGGTCACCAGTATGGGGATTATATACAACACCCAACGATAATCTTCAGACTAGGCACCTTACGGGGGTAAAATAAAAGATAGGTTAGTTTGGCAAAGCACAATAATTGAGAATTCCTTTATTAATGAGATTCGGTGTTGTTACGGGTAAACAATATCAACACCTATATATGTAGTTCTTCTTTTTCTAAAAAATCCTATGCTAGGAGCAAAAACAGAATTGCCTTTTCTTTTTGCTTGCTTGACAGACTAACTAATTTTTTATTTTATTGATTGCTTTTTTTTTAAAAAAAACTAAAAAACATATCCTCAGCGTACTGATTAACCTTTTCGCAAGTCACTGAGTTCTTCGTCGACTTTTGACGAAAACATTACAAATGTTTCGGGGGATCTGGTAGAAGCAAAATACTTCGAATTTGCCGCCACAAACCTACTTCCACGCAGTGAAGATTTTGTACGTCTTTCAATTTGTGGCTTACATAAGTCGATACCTAGTTGTTCTGAAAACAAGCGCCGCCCGGTGGCCTTCTGGAGTTGTTAGGCCAGAAGGATGTTTTTTTTAATAATATAGGTTGCTAAATGCACAATATCCAGGAAGTTGAAAAATAAAGGCAAAAGCCAACGATTCGCTTTCCACTTAGTGGTGTACTTCATCAGCATTTGGTCCATTTCGGTTTCATTATAAAGGAGGATAATTGACGGCTTATCTATTGAGCCAGAAATGTTCGTATCGTAGTATATCAGTACCACTGTCTTCTTTTCCTTAGGCACATACGAGCATAACGTTATTTCCCCAGCCTCATGAAATCCAAAAAGTGAAGATCGTATTTCACGTATTTTATGAGCTGCAAATTATGGCGGGATATATGCTTTATTTTTTTTTACAGTGCCAACTAAGGATAATTTCGACGATATCAAAAGAGCGACAACTGGCAAAGATATGAAAAAAATTTCTGTTGTGATGTTTCGACCAGTATTTTTGTACATTGAAACTAAATCCTTCACGATCCGTTCACTTAAAAGACGGCGTATTTTACAAAATATTGTAAGATATGATTTTTGCAGCTCAAATTCACATTGAAGAGTTTCACGTGGGCATCCAGTTTACATTCCTTTGTAAATTTGACCCACCAATTAATAAAACGATTTGGCATCGCATGGCCCCCACAGTTTGATACCATACTTCGATGATTTTGATATATATTGGGTGAATTTGGTCTGACCTAAGAAAAAAAAATAGCTGCTCATCAACTGTAATATTTTGAAAATTGCATGTAAAACTTGCTCAAATTTCCGTTCAGCATATTGAAAATATGCAATATACTAGAGCATCCGTGCTTCTCGACTTTTACCATTATCGAACCGAATAAATCGTCTAATCTCCTTAAATCGATTCAAGGACATGATTACTCTATAAAGCGTCATCGCAGAATTATTCCACAGTTGATGGCGTGGTTCATAGTTAGTGTGATAGCAGCCTAGATAAATTAAAAGGCCGAAATACGCCAAAAATTCTACTTCTGATAATTCTTTCTAAGAACGTCCAGCTCTGTCGGGATTTTTGCGATTCCATGTGTCGTACGTCTTACGTGCCTTTCGATTTGTGCAGGGACAGATGATATCTCGCATGGGTTGTCTCATGAAACTATAAAAATTTTGCACTGGGTCCACATTTTTCGTTGACGATACCGGCCCCATTTGAGTCGACCGCAAAATAATATGTGCACGAGATCGACTTACTCGTGGTGGGATTTGACTTTATTTAGTACCGTCATGCGAAAAAAAATTGTTCAGGATCATTCGATTCCATTTCGTTTTCCGAATTTTCACCCACACTGATCTTATCAAATTGAATATCTTCAAAACTACCTCTGCATCACTAGATCCTTCATCAGATGCTTCGTTTTCAAATGGAGGTATGTACGTTTCGTCCGAATAGTCATTATCTGCTCGCAAATACAAAATCTCACCATCGATTGCTTAAAGCATCCTTCGATAGTAATTGCTCCTTTTGTCAACCGACAATCTATACCACACAACAAATTCGTAGTACCAGAAATAACAACAAAAATATGTTAACATTATTCTTACCTTGAGATTTCAGCACTACACAAAAAAAACAAAGTTTTCGGCACTCATTGTTACTGCCAAAGAAAGTAAGAAATTCACTAATATGTAATTGTAAACCACAGAAGAAAATTACCGATTGCAAATCGAGCTCCAACTAGGAACACGGAAGAATAATACGGGCACGTGTAATGAAACGGGGTGTAGGCCGATGTGTTTCACAATAAAAAAAAAAAAAAACTACTGTGTAAATGTAACTCTACGAGATCAACTGTTTCATAAGAAAGTAACAGTTCCTTTATAATATATATATGTATGTGTGTATAGAATTGTATAGTAGTTGCGAAACGCAATTTGACTTAGTACCTTGTTGTGTTGTGGAGGCGCTATTAGTGCAGAGCAGACGTAACCAAAGGGTAAGCCAGCACTGCCTCGCTCCAAGATAAAATCAGCGATTTCTTAGAAATTTACTGGAAATTTTTTCCTTAGAATTCTTAAGCATTGGGGGCCGACAACAGAACGCATTAGGTGTGTTCGCGTACTTTTTCAAGTAAAAACGTGAAAAACGTCGAAATGTATGATAAAGTGAGAAATTGAGAGTGACACTCACAAAGGACGCGAACGGCTTCGACTAAAAACTTGTACAAACTTGCAAATATTCGGAATCTGTAATAACGACGTGAAATTTTCCTAGCACATAGTACAATAAACAAATTTAGTTTATACCACTTTGAATACGTTGAAATGTTCTTGGAGAACATTCTACTTCTACTGGAGGAGGAGTAACAGGTTTTTCCATTTTTTAACACTATAAACTTGAAAAATAAATGTAAAATTTAAAAATAACTGAAAACCTGACACTTTCGAAGTTTTTACTCGACGATTTTTCTCGAGTTAAATCAAGTAATAAATTGAACGGAGGGGAAAAGTGACGTCAACAAACTCTCTCTTAATTTTCGAGGAAGCGAACGCCTTCGAGTAAAACTTGCAAAAAGTTTTACAAGTTTGTACTTTCACGCTCTGAACGTGTATCTTTTTTCTGCTACGTAGATCGAACAGATTTTTCAGAACGCTCAGAGCATTCTGGAAAAGAAATACAAATCCGGAGTGGTCTGAGTGTTCTGGTAGTTTCTTTTTTATTGGCAACACTTATTATTTGTGAAATATCTATTGATAATACAAAATTCTTTATAAAAATAAATAAGTAATAATAATAAAGTTATAAAAATAAGGGGCGAAGAAACAGAAGGAAATATGGAATTTAAAAAAGTATTCACATTTTCAATAGGATTTTTTTGCACTCTATTGGTATTACTCACGGATTGCTCCAAATGCTCCGAGGTTTATTTACGATCAGTTAGAGCACTCTGAGCAATAATAAAGATACACGTTCAGAGCGCTCAGAGTACTATGAATGTAAATAAAGAATAGTCTGTGTTCAGAGCGCTCGGAGTGCTCTGTGCAGAATAAAGATACACGCCCTGTATGATTGCATCTGCAAATAACTACAGTCAGCGCGGCGGCGCTCAGACTGAAAACAAATTCTCCCGAAGCATTTGCTGTAAATTTCTAAGAAGAAATTAATGCTATTTGCTCATCTATGAGTCATAAAAATTTGGCCCAACCAACCGTTGTCGGCCTTCAACAATGTATAACAGTTCTAAGGAAAAAATTTCCATTAAATTTCTAACAAAAAATTGCGGCCTTCACTACATCAGGTCCAGCCATCTTGGATTTTATATTCTATCGAGCCGATATTTACTGCCAGCCAGCATTTGTATGTTTTTTAGTTTGGCTATGCTCTTACGGCTTATCCCTTGCGCGCCTTGTCATAGCTTTGCTTTTAGCGAAGCGTGAGCAAAACTCAAATAATAAATATGCGTGCTTTTAGGCTAAAGCCGGTCCCACACAATGCGTGCATTTGTCAAATATTTGGCAATGCGTCTCATTTGACAAGGTGTGTGTGAGCTACAAAGAGGAATATTTTTCATTCGTACGCTTTAGCCAAAGTTTGTTGTAATGCGCCCTTGTTCTGCGTCATGTGTTTATGCGTTTATTACACAAATGATTTCTGTGTCTTTCTATTTGGTGAGGTATGTGGGAGCTAAATGCAGCAAATATTTGTTATGTGTGCGCATCCCACTGAAAATGGGAAACAGTCGTGTACACACTGTGGCGTATCAGGCAGAAATTTATATTTAATTTTTTTTCCATAAAACTGTGTTTTGAAAAACACCCCCATCGCTAATTCTGCCCTGGCAACCGACGTCAGCAAATATAAAACAATAATTAGCATCCACTAGAGCCATAAGAACAACGCTAAATGTGCCTTTATAGTTAATAAATTCGGATCCACTATTCATTGGAGACTGCATTACGACATGCTTTCCATCTATATATAAGCAATTAGGAAAATTCCACTTTGCATTATATCATTGCCGTCTTTATGTTCCAGGCCGTGACACAAAACGATTTTGCTACTTGCAAAAGTATGAGAGTGGTACGATTTCGCACTTCTCTTAGCATTTGTTCTTATGGAAAAATGCATTACTTTCAACTTCAACCTTCTGCACAATGTAAATATGCCTCCGTACTAAAAGTTTTATTCAGGAATTTTGTTATTTAATTCCTTGTGCATTTACCAGCATAAAAATCTAAGTACTTTGTTTAATAAAATTGTTAATATTTTTTCACTCAAACCTAACACTAAACATAAAAATGAGAAAATGTGTTGAATTCTGTTGCCTTCACACCAGCTTTCATTTCTCTGTGTATTTTCTCACGGAGAAATGAAAGCTCAAATGGGAGCAAATAGTTCTTAAATCAGATCTACTTTTGTTTGAAACTGATTTTCTTTTGAAAATGTATAAAAACCTAAAGTATAAATTATACTACTATAAAGGCAACAAATTTGCCTATAAAATAGGCTAATATTTGAATTACCTTTGAATTATAATTTAAAAGTTATGAAGAGTTAAACACAAAAAAACCGTTGCCGTCCATTCGATTCACAGCGCAGTGAACAAGCGAAGCTTTTGAAAATATGAGGCGAATGTGTACCTTTGCCGATTAATTGATTAAAAAATACTTTGAGTCATGTTTGAAATGAAAAAACTGAATTATTAGATATGGAATGTGGAAAATATTTTTAAGTTGATAGAAGCATTATGGGATAATATAAAAAAATGGTTAACATTGTCTTTTTGTCTTTATTATACTTAAGAAGTTACTGTCTGCTAAACATTGAAAGACTTATTTTTTTCATATAACTCAATAGGCAAGCACAAAGCTCTGATTGCTTTCGAGTGTGATTTGTTGTATGAAGGCAACAGAATTCAACGCGTTTTCTCATTTTTATTTGTAGTGTTATGTTTGAGTAATTAAATATAAACAATTTTCTTATAGAAAGTGCTTAGATTTTTATGCTGGTAAATGCACAAGGAATTGAATAACAAAATTCCTGAATAAAACTTTTAGTACGGAGGCATATTTACATTGTGCAGAAGGTTGAAGTTGAAAGTAATGCATTTTTCCATAAGAACAAATGCTAAGAGAAGTGCGAAATCGTACCACACTAATACATTCAAAGAATTCGATGTCACGGCCTGGAACATAAAGACGGCAATGATTATATTCTTCCGCTATTAGCTGCAATTTTTCACAAGTCGTTGGCATCTGGAAATAATATTACATGTAGTCAGATTCTTATTGTTCGCATTCTTGCGAAAATTCTTCTTATTACCAACCCTCTCCAGATGCGAGTGCTTCCCTTCACTCCCAAAAACATGCCAGATTCGTCCATTCTACAAAATTTCCAAACTAACTCTTCCTATTCCCATGAAGATGGAAAACAAAATGCTTAGAATTATGTAAGAAAATTTCTAATATGTATACATTATATAAATAGATATCTAACAGCTTAGTTATTGGAAGCCGTTTTTGTTATCATTAATTATTATTTTGAAGTCGTTCTTGTTTTGATAAATATAAAAAGTAATAAAATTGTTGTCCAATTAAGTTCAAAGTTTTTTATCAACACAACTAAAATTAATGACCAATTTCCGTCGTATATTTCTTCACAACGTTTTCTTACCTTAACTTCATCTCGCAATATATGGATCAATGCGCTACATACGTCGTTCACTATCTCACTTATTGCTTGGTTAGAAATTTTGAAGAGATAGGACAGGCTCGTAAAACTGACTCCAGAAGCCAAATATCTGAGGGTCACAGCTCATCTTTCCACTACAGGAATTGCTTTCCTCCAGTGGGTGTCTGCCTTTCTTATAAATGGACCAATTTTATTTAGTAGATCTTCGAAATCCGCTGAAGACATTCTACAGAAATTTTCGAATTTTCCCGATGGCTCTCGCTGCAAATCTGTTAGCATGTCCTTTCCGTTATAACTATTTGGTATAATATTTTAGCTCTATTTTGTGATAAAAAACAGAAAAGGATTTACATACTTGTTTCGGCTTTTATTCAAGGACAGCATCCACCACCTTCTCTTTCGCTTTCTTAGGTTTTTTAATTGTAAAAATCCACATATCATTACCACTGCAGCTGCACTAGCTATTACTTCATCTGCACTCTCCATTTTGAAAGGCGAACTAAAAATGTGAGACTGAACTCTGTGCAAAGCATAAACGCATAACTGCGTGTAGAAATTTGACGAATGAACGAATAGTGTGGGAACAAATAGTATACGCAGAAAATATTGGCCATATACATTGTTTCAAACAGAACGAAAGTTTGGGAGCACAGACAAGGCGAGGAAAATATTTTACAAACTGAGGGACGCAGATATTTGTACAAATGCACACATTGTGTGGGACCGGCTTAACAAACAATCATTCAGGCAATTTTAAAGGCTCTTACGATTTATCCCTTGAACCCCTTATCAATACTTCAGTTGCAGAACTTTTAGCGACTGAGCAAGAGCAAAACAGTTCAAAATGGTACAAGTGGAGCCATCTGATATTATAACAAGGAAGCATTTTCGCAACCAAGGGTAGAACTTCCTAGATCGAAATAACTCATCGTCATCAGTAGCACTGCTGTTTTTGATGTTCTAAGAAATATTTGCGGGAGTTTTCAAACATTTCTTAGAAATAGTTGAAATTTTCTTAGGTCCAAATTTCGTGATTATTGAACTAAAATTTTTCTTTGAATTGGGATCAAATAAGTTCTCATTTGTATTTGAAAACTTTTCACGCAATAAATTTATATATTTGTAAATTACGTAAATTATGTCTATAAAAACGCATATTATATGAATATTTTGCGAAATATACTAAAATCTAAAAACAAAATCAATCTAAAACAAGTAAGAAAGCTCGATTTGGTCTGAGACCAATTCTTATGATCCCCTACTAGATGAATGTCCGTATGAAATTTCAAATGGTAAACCCATTTGAGTAATTTTGATTTTTCCAGTGGTTTTTCGCATATATTTCTAGAACGGTTCGTCGGACAGAAAAAATGACTATAACCAATTTTATTGGATTTCATAATCTGAAGTAGTTTTTAGTACAATAAAAGGGTTTAGAACTGATCGTTTTCACAGTATCCGTAAAAAACATAAAATACCATCCGGACTTGGCTTAGTTTGGAGGGGGTCCGGGGAGCGTCCGGACGAAGTTTTCTATATCGTCCGGGTCTTACAATTTTTAAAACCAATTAAATAAGAATTTATATTTTGTGTGTACCTACTGTACGTGTACGGTTGTACCTCTCTGATAACACTGACAGACAGACCGACTCGACTCTCAAGTGGTGTTGCCACTTGAATGCAAATGAAGTTTTATGAATTTGGATACATTTTTGAAGAATTTTCATATTACTTAAATGTAAACTATTTTTTACAATGGATAACTCTTTCCTTTTTGCACATTTCTTCATTAGAAGAATGAAATAATATTGAAAAGCATGGAAATTTATGAACGCATAAGTTATAACATCGGCGGCAAATCTCTTCCATTTCATTATCGTTGAAATGCAAGCTGTTCTCATTTACTACTGTACCATCTATACATATTTACTAAATTGAATCGTTCATTTGTTCAGAACGTATATGCTCTATATATATTTTATAGTCTGCTTTACAAGTGTGAAATAATGTTTATTATCAACCATATTTTGATTTTTAAATGTTCGTCTGTCAGTCCCTCACTCGAGAGCGCACTGACTTAGAAAGCTGAATTTTGTGCCCGGCCTATTTAAAAAAGTTCGAAAATGGATCTAGTCAGGTAACTCCTTCGTAAGGTTGCCATAAAAAACTTCATCTTTCACTATATATTTGAACACTGCCTGAGAGCTCGTCAACGTGGGAAGCTGAAAATTTTAAAAATCGACTAAATCGCGCAACCCGTTCATGGTGCTGCCATTCAAAAATTGAGTTTTTTTTACGTATACTTCACATCGGAATATGGTATTATATGAAATAAGTTTTCCTCAGTTTTGTTTTCCGACGAATCGTTCTAGAAATATGTGCAAAAAACCACGTCAACAATCAAATTTGCAGATAGATGACAAAATTATATACAGGAATTCATCTAGAGTATCGTAAGAATTAGTCATTGACCAATTCCAGCTTCTTTACTGGTTTTATTTAATTTGATTTTTTTTCTTTCGCGCGACATAAGGCGCTCGTGTGGCATTGTCCTTGAAAGAGAGAAATAGTGAGTAATAGTCGCTTTTAAATAGACGTGAATTGCTGTCGCTCTACCAAATAAGTTTTTGTGCATATTTTTATGATCATATTGGTTTTTCGAGCTGCTTATATCGATAAATAAATCCGTGATAGATTTTATTGGTGATTAGATTTCTTTTTCCTGTTGCCGATAAAATTATTTGTGCATAGGACTGAAAAATTACCGTCTACAATCGCACTTTCCGCACATCGCCACACTTTGATGATGATCTGATTTCTCAAGTGAAAAGCTTACAGTCATTTCTTACTAATAGCATCAGTGATATCAAAAAGACTATAAAAAAGTTCGAAATAGTGCAAAGTGGTAACGGTTAACGGTTGGTTAACGGATATGCAAGAAGCCGTATCTAACAAAAAAAAAATTGTTTTTGATTTCCTTTCTTTTTTTGTAATAATATTTTCTTAATCTTTTTTTGCTATAAACTGTCTTATTTTATATATTTCTTAATTTTTGATTTGTTTTTGTTACTTTATTAGTTTTTAGTTTTTAGTTTTTAAATCTAGCTTACAATTTTCTAGTTTTTTTAGTTTTAGATAGATTGCAGCGACTTACATCATGTGCTTTTCTTCGACCAGTGTTAATGTGTGCACGCTTGTTTACCCTGGATGCTTAAATGAGTTTCTCGAGCGGTGTTGACGAGGAACATATAACGCGTCTCATGCTAAATGTTTTAAGGGGTAGGGTTACGGCTTTGCTACTTGAATTCTAGAAGCATGGTTAATAAATTTAATGAACTTAGCAAAGATAGATAGATATTATTTGTATATCTGAGACCTGGTTCAATCCCGAAATATCTTCACTACAGGTTGGCATTTTGGGTTATCGATTCTTCCGAACTAATCGCTTGAATAAACGGGGAGATGGTGTGGCGATTTTTGTGCGTGAGGGTATTGCTGCTAGAGTTGCTGCCATCTCTTCTGGATTGGGTGCTGAATATATATTCCTTGATATTCTTAATGGTGACGACAGATGTTTGATAGGCTTTGTCTATAAGCCATCCTCAAGCACATATTATTTAGATCTAGTTGGCTTCTTGCAAACGGTAAGTGCCAGCTATTCGAACGTTATTATTACTGGTAATTTCAACATAAATTTGATCCTTAGTTCGAATCAGTCTAATGCACTAACGTCATCGTTAATTGCTCTTGACCTCCATATATTACAAAGTCGCACTTTACTTGATTTAGTCATTGTTAATAATCCGAGTCTGGCTCTTCCAATCAATTATCTTGGAGGCTTTAGCCATAAGGGCTTACGGCGATATTTACATCGGAAGCTGCATTTTATGCAGAAAGCAAGCCGTTTTACCCAGTGATATTACGGACCAATATGAATGATTTCATCCGAGGAAATGAAAATTTAATCCACTAGATATGGCGCGGCTGCCATAATTTAAAAAAATTATAGACTCAAAACGGCTGAACCGATTTTAGTGATTGGGATGTCAATCAATTCGTATTCAATCCTTTAATCTAAAGAAAATATACGTTTTAGAAATTAAAGATGGCGGCTGAATATTAAGAAAATTGTGAAATATTCGAATAAATTTTTTCGTTGTAATGAAAATAACAGCTAAATATCCTACAATATGGACCCATTCTTTTTAATTTAAATAAAACCTAATAATATTATCTACAAAATAAAAAAAAAATCTTGACAATCCGTCGGGTAGTTTTTGAACAATATGAATTACAAAAGATGCGCGTGGTTTTGAAAGCCGTCACTGTACGTGATGTGATCAAAACGAACGAATGCAATGCACAAAGAAGGTGGGCATCTTTGATTCGCATATTGAAAAAAAGTGTCCGGATCAAGTTCACGCTCTCTTGCGATTATAAAAGTCTGGAATAAAGCTGAATGTCCCCTTTCAAACTTTTAACAGCGTTTACTACAGCGACTTTCTTTGTTTGTTCTTAGCAAAAATTTGATATTTATTTCTTGATTGGATCGTGTATCGTTTTTGAGCCTTCTACAAATCTCTCTTTTATGAATGTTTGGTACGCATCATTTCCTGATTTCTCAGCCGCGTGCAAAGCTATAACAGCTGCTGAATGAGCCACCACTCGAGTATCTAAAGCCAAGAGCTCTGCGCTATGCTCCATAAAAGGGTTACCTGTTTCAATAAAGTTGGTTTTCAATGCCACACATCGGTCAAGAAATGTTTTTTGATAAGCAGGGTACTGTTCATGGTGCGTTTGAATGTTATGCACAGCATTGAATTGCATTGACTCAAATTACAAGTCGAGCTCTTTCGGTCCAGCCGTCGTAAATCGACGAAGTGATGAAGAATCTTGCGTTAATCCGATTGCTCACCAATGCTTTGATTTCGGCATTGTATTGTTCGTGTGCCTGATCTATTCCTAATGCAGAAATCCATCGAAGTGTTCTAGTTGTAATTCGCCGTGTAAGTTTCTTACCAAAATATATTCCCTCCCAGACTTTATCTCTTTCAACTCCGACACGTAAATTTATAACTTTTCTCTAAAACGTGTCGTGTATGGTACAGATAAATTATCTATTGGCTCATGGTGAAGTTCTGATATTCTTTCTTAGTAGAGGCGGATCAGTTCTGGAACTTTGAAGACGTACTCATTAGTTTCACTATTTAATTTCGCACGGATGAAACCAACCATTCGGAAAACGCCATCCATTCGCAAATACTTTTATCTGTATTTTCAATATGTGTATTGGTCGTTTTGCTCCGCATTTTTGTATACAGATGGGTCAGACAAATCTTATGATATTTTGCCTCCTGAGTCACGGGATCACCTGCGCTCAAGATCGCAAGAAGTTTTGAATCTTGCATAGTATGTGCATAAGATTCTATACGGTGAATCATATTAGTAGTTGCCACATTGTGGAGGGGTTCATTATAGTGCTTTGATTTCATGCAAAGAAAACATAGCTGTTCTTTAGCGGAAGCTAAAGGTACTCATGCTCGAGCTACACGAATCGAATTTGAAGGGTCTATGCTGCTGTCACTACTCGTTTTTAAATTCTTCTTTATTCGGTCTAAACTTTCACCCTTATAACATGCATAGCATATGTTGTTGCACTTAGTTTGGTTTAACTTAGCAATTGGTTGACCACACGGCAAAGCATAATTTAAATTGTGAAGTTCTTCAAACACAGAAGCTAAAGTTCGGTAACCGGAATTCAAGTCTTTTGAAACTGAATTGTTACTTGGGCAAATGAGATTTTTGTTGTCTGTATTTTGACCAGTGACCAGTCCATGCAAACAGGACCCAAACCCAAAGTTGACGCTATTTTTACATGCTTTGACATGCCTAAAACCAAAAAAAATGGTAAACCACACCATAATATAAAATTGAAGTGAAGTAAATGAACTCACAATATGACATATCTACCGAAGAAAAGATCAATTTACTATCGGGTATTATAACATCACTTTTGTTTTTATTGCAGTTTACTGGGTTAGAACAAATAAAACACGTGCTAACTTGTCACAAACGAATGCTAGATTTAATGAAGTTCATCACTGGCATCACTGGTCAATCTGTTTGGCATTCATTCATTCGCTTCGTGCAATCATTTGGCTCGCGGCAGGCGCTGGCGGACGATGACCTCTCGCGCGTATCACTTGACGTAGCCTAGGCCGGCAGCGGTGTGCTTTTTGAAATGCGTATAGTTCGAAAAATACCGGACGGATTGTCAAGCATTTTTTATTATTTTGTAGATAAGTTAAAAAATATGTGTCCCATATTGTAGGATATTTAGTTATTATTTTCATTAGAACGAAAAAATTTATTTGAATATTTCACAATTTTCTTAATATTCAGCCGCCATCTTTAATTTCTAAAACGGTATTTTTTCTTTAGATTAAAGGATTCAATACGAATTGATTGACATCCCAATCACTAAAATCGGTTCAGCCGTTTTGAGTCTATAATATTTTTAAATTATGGCAGCCGCCATTTTGGAAAAGGTCCGCCATCTTGATTTCTAGTGCACTTAATTTTCATTTCCTCGGATTAAATCATTCATATTGGTCCCTAATATCACTGGGTAAAGCGGCTTGCTTTCTGCATAAAATGCAGTTTCAATTTGCTAAGCCCTATGACTACTTCTCCGGTCATGACCTACTCTTCTTGATATATGACTTAAATACCCCTAGAGTGAATTCCAATGAGATTGTGTTCTATAGAGATTACCACTCTATCAATGTGTCTTCTCTAAGACAAAAGATATCAAACACTGACTGGAGTTTTATTTACTGTGAGTTCTCTATCGATGACAACATAGAATTATTCGGTGAATATATTAAAGCGCTTTCGATAACCATGTTCCCAATCATCGACGGAATGTTTTACGCAGCTGTGCGCCCTGGTTCTCCGGGGATATTTATAGACTTATTTCTAAAAGAAACAAAGCTTATGTGCGTTGGAAAGTAACCGGATTAGATATCTCTTACGAACGGTTTCGTATTTTATGGAATGCTACTAGCAGTCATATCAAAAATGCTAAAAGAAAGTTTTACGCGAAAATGCGAAATCCTAATCTACTCCCCAAGGTACTCTGGGCTTCTGGAGTAATCTAAAACAGATTGGAGTCGGTAAAATTAAACACTCAAACTGTCATCTAGATCCAAACATTTTAAATCAGTATTTTATATCCGCCAGTAATATTAATACCAGTGCAAGATTGTCCTTCTCCTTATCCCCAGGTCTTGATCATGAGGCTGTCTTTGATAAGTTCTATTAGGCCGCTTTCCACTGGTCCATACTTGATACCGACACGCTTCATAAAATTAACTGCTGATACTCTAGTTCCAATTATTACTCATATCATTAACTCTTGCTTAACTACTACTTATTTCCCAGGAGCCTGGAAGGTCGCGCGCGTTATCTCTATTCCCAAAAAACCAGTGAATCCTCACCTAAAGATTAACAACCTATTAGTATTCTTCCCTTTTTATATAAAGGTTGGACGAGCATATTAATCAAATCTGGATCTTGCGGCTATATCTCGATGATCGGTTGCAAATGATTTGAAAATTAATCCGTCTAAGTCCAAGGCTATACCTATTTATAAATCCACTGTTGATGTTAGTCGTCTACTCCAAATCTCTCTAAATACCACTTCTATTCCATTTGTAACTACGATTAGTAATCTCGGTGTCATCTTCAGTAGGACCCTAACCTGGAATGATAACATAAATTATGTGGTTGGACGTATTTACAGATGCCTGAAACGCTTGAGGCAGCCCGCTAATTTCATACGACAGACTACTCATCTGCGACTGGTAAAATGCTTAATTATCGCCATCATAACATATGTCAAAGTTCTTCACTGCATTCGTGATTCTGTCTCTGAGAGGAAATTAACAGAAACATTTAATTCTGCTGTTAGGTATGTATTTAACCTGCGTAGATATGGTAATGTCTCTGCGCATTCTAGATAGGTTTTGGGTTGTTCTTTTTCGGTTTTTCTTAAAATTAAACTGATGCCCTTTCTATTCAAACTAATTTATTCCAGGACTCCTATTTATCTTTTCCCAAAAATTTGTTTCCATCAGTCATCTCGTAATGGACAGCTTCTTATACACCGGCACAGGTATTTGCAGAGCCGCGCTTGTTCTTCGTCTATGCAATTAACATTTGGATTTCACTGCCTATGAGTAATCGCGGTTCCGAGACTGTGGGTGGTTTCCGGGACAGGTTTGCGGACACACTTGAATAGATTTAAAAAAAAAATTTTTAGGCATGCTGTTGGTTTGTGCACGCAATGTTTTTTTTTATTTTACTTTCGTTATTATTTTTATTTCTGTATTTCTTTTTTATCTCCTTATGACTTAGCAACTTAATCTTTGTTTTTGGTTTTTTACAAAGCTCATTATAGTCTTTATATATTAATTCCTTATATTCTTATTTTTCTTGCGGTTATTTTTATCTTTTCTAAATTTAATGCTAAGTACTTTTTAAAAGGCTATAACTTATTTTGTTTCGAATAAATTTGAATTTGAATTTTACCGCACAGGGGAAATGACCAATTTACTAAGAACACGCTGTTCCACAGCGTAGGCCAAGCTTACAAAAATTGATAAGTATTCTCGATGATTGCTTAATATAACTGAGAATACTCGATGGACTGTAATTGAAATACTGTTTTATTTTTACAAAAGAGAACACCGAAATTGATAGATGACTGGGTGAATTTAAAAACTTTCAACCAAAAGCTAAGCGTGTCTTAGAAGCAAATCAACTTTGGCTTAAAACATGGAATGTACATTCGTGCACTGGGTTATTCAAGATTTCACAGTATTTCTTA
This sequence comes from Dioctria linearis, assembly GCA_963930735.1. NCBI lineage: Eukaryota > Metazoa > Arthropoda > Insecta > Diptera > Asilidae > Dioctria > Dioctria linearis. The sequence goes on from OZ005740.1 coordinate 65,425,693, forward strand.
GCCTGCTACATTATAATACCAAAGTAGAGAGAATGTTCTCACTAATTTCTCAACAGTGGGCGAAAGAAATAGAAACTCACTGACCACACAAACGGTCTATTAATAAAGAAAGACGCAATACAACAATTTAAGCCCATTTTATTAGTAACATTATCTGGGAAGAATGTCCGGGTTTCATGCTTACAAATCCCAGGCTTTCGAACTTGCTGTCCTCGTTTCACAATTTTAAAAATGGCAGTCTCAGTTGCGCGCCTTATTCCATTTTTGAAATTTTATTTGCTATTACTATGAAAACACCATGTACCAAATTTCAGCTCTCTATGTCAACGCGTTCTCAGGCAGTGTCCAAATATATAGTGGAAAATGACATTTTTGTATGGCAACCGCACGAAGGAGTTACCCGATTTGTCTCATTTTCGAACATAATTTTACTTTTTTTTTTAAAGTCCGTGTGTAAAATTTCAGCTCTGTAAGTATATATGTACGTTCTCGAGTTATCGTGCGCTCAGCCTGACTGTGGAACGGACGGATGGACGGTCAGATAATGATTACTTATGCGCCTTACAAAAGGAATGACAAACTTAGAATACCTATAGATTTCATCGGGGGTATAAATTATGAAATGCTAAAAATTTATTATCAAGCTGTACGTGGTTTGAGAACGAAACTACATGATTTTTGAATTGCTCGTATTGAAAATTACTATGATAAAAGACTTTATAATACAAAAATGTTGCAGACATATGGTATAGTCTGTCTATAGAACTCAATTTTCTGTAATAAAATTGAATATCTGAAACTCCAGTGTATCACACCCACTTATGTACATATATAGTATGGACTGCTTAACTTTCTATTTCAGGTGGGGTTGATTGCTTATGTCAAAAAGGTTCCTACGCCAGTGCCAGCATTGAAAAAATCATTGGCGGGAAGTTTAAAAAATGAGCGCGGAGCTCGAAAACCGATTATAATAAAACGTTTCGAACTTCTGGTGCACATCTTATGAATATATTGCCTTTGGTAAAACAAATTTATGAGTAATAACCCTAAATAATTAATTTAAAAACATTTATTTCGACGAACCCACTTATTTATTTGTTGTTTGCAGTTATTCTCAGTTGGTACCTGGTTCTTAGACCGAAAGAGTCAGCAATATAGAAGTAAACCCACTTTTTTAAATGCATTTCTATTAACGTAATCAGTTCATATTATATATGTATGTCAGTGATCACACCCAACAAATCTTATTAAGGAAGCCCTCAATTTTTCCTCCGAAATTTACTGGATATTTTTTCATTAGAATTTGTATGCATTTTTGGCGGCCGACAACGGCACAGATGAAAATATAACTCCATTCGTCCACCACATAAATTAGAATTATGCCGAAACATTTTCTGTAAATTTCTAAGAAGAAATGAATGCGTATTGCTTATCTAGCTTCTACGCTCATAAAAATTACCTGTTGTCGATCAAATGCCAACAAATTCTGAAGAAAAAATATCCAATAAATTTCAAGGAAAAAATTGAGGGCTTCTCTACTTCAGGTCGAGAGTCGAGACATCGTTGATTTTATAATAGAGCGAGGCATTGTTGTCGGTCTCCAATACTGCACACAAATTCCAATTGAGGGCTTCTCTACATCAGGTCCAGACTCCAGGCTGTGATGCTCATGATTGTGGAGGCCGTGTACAGTACGATGTTTTGATAATTTCCCTACAGAGGTGGATTCTCTGAGACTCCACATTATTTTTCATTGAGGCCAAACTACACAATGTGCCTGCAATATCTTTGTATTTAGGGCGCCATTCACGATCCATTTTGCAGTCGTTTTAAAACCACGTTTTAGTCGAGATAAGAACTTAAAACGTTGTCAAGAAAAGGCCCCACACACGTAACAATTCACCACGTTTATTCACCACGTTAATTCTGAGATGACCGTTGCTCAGTGTGAATTGTATCTTGAACAACTGGTGATGTTTTGTATTCAGAATACTCAAAACCAAATATATTATGACTATCTGATGTCGTTGATGCCGTATTCAAGGAAAGAATGTGATCTCCCAAATCATTATCCACTGTACCTGTTTGTTATAAAGTAATTGGTATTGACAAATATAACTAAAATTGAAAGAAGTCATTATAATTACCGAAAATCTATTTGATGATTCCTGCAAAGAACACTTCTTCTTATAATAAAGTATCGCACACTCTAAAAGAATGAAAATGAGATTTTACTGATCTTTGAACTGATGTGATTAAGAATATTAATAAAAATACCTTCTTCTTTTACAGTAGTCGTCTAGAAATCTCATGTTATTCATTAGAGACCAGTCTGACTTTCTAGCAGCTGCATCACTTCTTGATTCAAATTCCTCTTTTTGTTTTTCTCTGAGAGCTCTAAACTTTTGATAAACTTCAATGCCTGCAAAATAAATGTTATTGAATGTATGTTAAATAAATTTAAGGAGAAATATACCCGAAATATTAAACATTGATCCAATTACCAACCAAATTTTATTTTTCTTGTTCGTGTCTTAAAATTTCTTGTGAGTAATATTCCACAATATATCTTCACTGTGGACTGCTTCCACAAACTCAAAACACTGTTCGTCATCCATTTCTATTAAATGCTTAATAAAATTTCTTATACTTTTTAAGTCAATCTTATAATCAGCAGAATGCAAAACTCAACTGCACGCCTAGTAGAAGTACCTGAGCTATTCCTGGCTATCACATCTTAAGGGTTTGGAAACTTCAAAATACATTATTATGCTGTTTGGCTGTTATACTAATTTCTCCTTCACTACTATAAACATAACTGGCACTAAGTAAACCTGCAATAAAGCAATATTTGCGTCCCTAATACTCTTGGTGTATTGTTCTTACGGTTGAGAATGTCATAAACCCTTGACTATATCTTACCCTCATATAATACCGTCGCCAGATGAGATTTGTAAGGCAACGACATATACAGAGCGCAAATAATTTTTTCTTATTTATCGGCCTCGTCTCAAGTTTTCCTGCACGGCTGTTGACAGAAATTTTTATTGGCCTCGAGCCTTTACAGTATATAATTTTTCAATTTCCAGTTTAATTTGTTTGACTCTTGAAAATACAAATTCAAATTTATTGCGGAAACTTTCGAAATGAATGGGTGCCATCTATATTCCATTGATAAGCGAATTCTAACATAAGAAAATTTTAATTCTTAATTGACTTTATTTTGTTAAAATTGTATCATAAAAATACTAAATACATTTTTAATATCTTATACAAAATATATATTTTGGTTTTTTGTTATAATTTAGTAATTTTCGTTAGTTAAAGTTTGTAACTATCAGTGCGAAACGAGTATTTCGAAACAAATGTTAAAAGCTTTCGAAACTATCAACGTGAGCTTGGGAATTGTTCCAATCTGACGCTACTCTGTGAAATCCACTCTGGTGGGTAGTCGCGAAGAACTTATATGAGAGAAAATGCAATCTGCGGACTCCACTCTACTCTGTCATTGTAAACGCTCCTTAATGGTGAGCTTTTCGATGAGAGACAATATATTGTTTACCTTAAAGATCGTTGTCCTTTATCGGCTAGTCTTACACAAGAGGAGGAGAAGTACTGGTTGCCATTCGTACTTCCTTTGTGAGCGAAATGATTTATTTGCATAATTACTCTGCTGAAATCGAACAACTATGCGGTCGAGTGTCATCTTATTTTAACTCGATCTCAGTTGATATATTCGCAAGTTATATCCGACTAACTTGTTCAATGGAACTGTACAATACTCATGTAAATAATGTTTGTCACTATTTGAGAAGTATGATGTTGACAATTTTTTATGTTTTATGGTGATTGTAATTTGCCAAATATTAATTGTAAATGGAATTTAGTGGAATCTATGTTAATTTTAAAGAATGTCACATCTGAATTAGAATGTTTCGTGGTAGATTGCAGTATTAAGTATAAAGGTAATATGTCTACAAAAACTCCTTTAATTTAGAATCCAGTTGGCACCTATTTGCTGAATATTTCGATTCCGCTTATCGTAACGCTATTAATTTTACGCCTCCGTCTTCGCTTAATGTCGGTGTAATCTCTTTGTCTACTAGCGAAGTATTGCAGAGTTTAGGAATTTAAATTCAATTACCAAGTCTGGCACTGACTTTTCATGCACTTCTCTAATGAAAAATTGTGCTGACGCCTTGGCACATTGTTTAATTTAATTTTTCATTTTATTTCTATAAACAGGGATTTTTTTAGATATTACTTGCAAAGTCACCTTCATTACACCGATATTTAAATCTAGGCAAAAGCATGACATGAAAACTTATAGAGGTGTCTCCATTATGAAGATATTTCCTAAAATAATTGATTGATTGATTAAGTCTAAAATTGCATTTTCAAATAACGAAATTATTACATTTGAACAGTATGGTTTTATTCCTGGAACTTCTTTAGTATTAATGCTATGGAAGATTAGATTCATGTCAAGTTAATGTTATTTACCCAGGATTGTCTAAAGTGTTTGATAGGATTAATATTTCTCTTCTTTTATGTAAATTTAGTATGCTTGGATTTCTTTCATCTGTTTTGAAATGGATAGAATCCTATCTGACTTATCATAAACAATATGTCAAAATTTGTAGGTTTCTCTTCAGAGAGATTAATGCTAATTTATTTGAATTTTTAGTTTGTATAGCTCGTAGATGTGTAGGATTCCTTAATGGTAATTTTTAAGATTTCACAGATGTTCTCACTCTTAAAGTTCTGTATTTCGCTTTCACGAGATCTATTTTAGAATATGCATGTGTCGTTTGATGTCCATATTACAAGGTACATATAGATCGTCGAGAATTAATACAGAAAAGCCTCACTAGATTTGTGTTTTACAAATGCAACTACTGATATTATAAGTTACCTTCATATTCTGTAAGACGTTTACTGCTGGGTTTATCTCAATTGGAATTGCAACGAGAGGTTAACTGTGCGATATTTGTTAAAGATATTATTACAGAATTAACTTGTTCGAGTTATTATCATTAATTAGTTTATATACTCTGGAGAGTATATATATATTCTTCATCGCAGAAAAAACTATGGTAATCAGATGCTTAATTCAATTTAAGAACTCTAAAATAACGCTCGATTCTTGTCGTGCTATTGGCAGACTTTTGGACAAAGCATCGGCTGGCATTACATCAGTTGGAAGATACTTTAGCTGTACAATGTTTTGGGAAATAGCTTCACGTATGTAGTGATACCGGTAATGTATGTGCGTGGTCCGTGTATGGCGGCCTTGAATCACAGACATACTTTGCAGCCTATGACTGTCATCTAACTGTAGGCTCCTTAGAACATAATCTGATCACTTCTAATAAATGACTTAGGTAAGAAGTCATATGCAGGATAAGACTTCTTGTCATCTTGAGTGCAATTTAAATATTCTGGTAGCTGAAAGCGAGTGTTGATACCTAAGATCCTGAGAGAACTTATCGAGGATGTTTACGCTGTAACAACTATCTAGTCGGGTGTAAACTCGAAAATTATCAATTTGGTCGTCGTCCAGTACAGAAGAGATGCTGTACAATTTTTAAATATACACGGTAAAGTTTGTGTGTAGGATGAAATCGCATCTACATTGTGTCCCCTATTTAAATATGTAATTAATTCTTGAATCCGATAAACGGTTTTGGAAATAACTGTAAAAGAAGTGTAGCAGTCCTTTTTAAGGTGAAGAATTGACAGTTTTTGGTACAAAATTGACATATTTTCATCTCATCATTGCGATGAAATGGTAAGTCCTGGAAATTTACTTCCCATAACAAAAATTTTCATAATGGAGTACTAATGGATGTGAAATAAAGAACGGAAGAAATATATGCAAAATATGGAAACTGGGGTGTATATGACCCTAGTGCAAGAAAAAGTTTTTCGGCAGTCAAAAGTCAGCTATCACGTTAAAACGATCAAAGACAAACTACACCACTCGATTACCCTCTCCTTCCTCTTTAATTTGGTACCAAACATGACGTAGTTTGGACAACCCCCAAAACACCCTCCACCGAAAATTGTTCATCTATATTTTTGTACTCTAAACCCTTAATCCATCAGAAAAGACCCCAATACTCTGGAGCCCTCCCACAGAGAGTTGCATCAAAGATCCTATCAGTTCTTGCTATTTTACAGCATTTATTTTCCTTACTAAAGCTCCGGCAGGGTCTCTTTCGAGTTTCAATTTATTCTCCATCGGCACCTTGCATGGCTCTGTCGTCTCATAGTAAGAATTTCTTAATAAGTTTAGAATATATTAACACTGGCATATTTAAACAGCGTTCGAAAATTATTTTGATCGATTTCTATACCAATACACAAGTTCGGTTGGCGTATCTCTTTCATTTCGTATTCCTTTAAATCTTTTACACTTTCTGATTTGTTTGTATTAATAAATAATCCACATAAACCATGATTATTGTAAAGTTGGAGGAATTCTTGTAATATACGCACTGATCATAATTTGGGTTTTTGTAAACAAGTTTCTTAAGTTTGTCTTCTAGCTTACGAACCCATTGTCCATTGTTATACTATAAAGTGCTTTGTGAAGTTTGCGAACCTTTTTCTTATTTTCTTCATGCGTAAATCTTCCGGTTGCTTCATAAATATATCTCCTTTCAAGTCTCCATATGCAAGAAGGATGATGACACGTCGAGTTGATAGAGGCTTAAACACTTTTCTATTGCGATGGCGAACACCAATCTAAGATTGCCCTGTCTTACTATGGGTGAAAAGATTTCATTATAATCCAATCCGTGAGAGAAACCATAGGCTTCCAGTCTAGCCTTCTTTCGAGCAACTGCACCATTGTGATCGTGTTTTGTTTTCAATACCCATCTGCAACTAATTAGGTTTTTTCATCTGGTCGAACAACAAGTCCCATGTTTTATTTCTTGTCAGTGAGTTGAAATCTTCCTGCATTACAGCTTTCCATTCCAAAGCATGGGGCGAATTGTTGACTTGCTTCAATGCCTTGTCTTAAGATCAACGTCAACTTCTATGACTTAGAATACATATAGCCTGCACTACAACTTTTCACTTCGGCAGCAAGTCATTACAACCTTCATTCGATTCCTTGGCATTTAATACTTCATTATCACGTCCCTCTAATTGTTCCGACATATTTGAGGTTTCGCTGTCATGTGGATTTTTCGGCAAGCACCTTCGATAAGTTAGAGTTGATGTCGGTGCGTTAACTTCAATGATGTAATCGGTAAACAAAATTAAATGAATAATTAATTAAATTATATTTTCATTAATTTCAACAATCATCAACAAAAAAATATATTAATCTTTTTAATGCATTGAATAAATTTCTCTAATTTCTTATCTGATCGATTCCAAAAAGCATACATTTTTTTGTTAAACTGTCAGGTAATTATAATTTTTTTTTAAATGTTGCTATTTTTATTTACTATGATATTACCGGTTTTATTCTTTCAAAGCAATTTCAAATAATTCATTGTAATCATTTTTCTGAATTTCAATATTACTTGTGATACCGTGACGTCACAGCTCAAGTGTCAAAATAACTACATAGTAGCATAACTTGTTACTTTGAATACAGTGATGAAAACCTGCCTATCAAAAGTGTCCTCTTTTTTCGGCATTTGAGATAATATTGAGAGTAGACCTTGCTTGTAGCTTTAAATACTGAGATTTATTCAATTTTGTTGAGAGCTACCCTATCCCTTTCATGTCGATAAGAACTATTCTTCAGTCATCAAGGTAAAGCCGCTTCCATTCACGCATAATAAACGTTTATAGAGATCATATCGACGGAGTCACACACTACATACCTCTTTCATGTAATACTTCCAATGGATCAGTACAGCTCTAGTTAGGTTATTTTTGCAGTATTTTACAGCGCTCAGGGACTATCACACTCCAATAGAGAAAAATTCTTAAGATATAAAATAATATTAACAAGAAAATCGTCAATCAGGTTGTCAATTATCAAATGGCAGCAAACTATTGAGCAAGAAGTCTTGTTCGTCCGGAAAAGATGTTATTCATTTCATATGTACAGAACAAGAAAAAAAAGGAAGAGAAAGGAAGAAAACTACATAAATAGCTTGTCAGCCATCCAGGCAATATAAAAAGAATTTTCTAGTTTTCATGTTATGTAGGGCTTCAATCTTTATGGGTCTCTCAGCATATAAACGGATTATTCTTTTTTTTTATTTTTTTAAGAAAATTTTTTATTTTCTTTTTAAGTTGAAGAAAAGAAGTCCACTAGTCAAAATGTTTCTGTTCATCAGAACTGGAAATCTCAACGGGGAGCCCGAATAAGAAATCATGCTCCTGTCATTGCTCAAAATTGCTTTGGGAGCATGCCAAGAAACATAATTTTACTGAGGTTTCTCCTTGAGGATAACATTGCATTTCATGATAACTGCACATTAGTGTTTCTGTCTAAGTACATATAATCATTTGAGTCGGTAAATAAAACAATTATTCAAATTTTGATGAAGAAGTATTTGGTGCCGGAATATATTTAGTACACATACCGTATATTGAGGCGCCGCCAACAATCAACTATTTATCCTCATTGATATTAATTTCCAAGCATTTCTATGAGTGCAACTGGATCATATATAGAGCCTGTCTATTAAGGTCGCAAATTGTAAATCTGTACACTAAAATGACATGCTATCGCATATGCAAATATACAACTATGCGCTCCAACGTCAAATATTGAGCGGGTTCTCATCTCATGTCATAATTATGTAAATTTACTTCCCATGTCGTCCGTCTGGCTGTCGTTAAAATAAATGAAAGCATCTCTTGTCTCCCTAGTGTCGAAGCTTGACATTTTTTCATACTGATATCCTAGTGTCTATATTTGGAGACATTTTTGATACTTTTCAATTATTACAACCTCGAATATTTCTCGCTTCGTATAAATTCGTTGTCGGTTCCTATTTGAATATTCTGTACTCAGTCATTTTTACGATTTAGATTCGGATTTCTTCCACCATAGGGCGAATAAATTGTCCGAAAAATGGGTGCGTTCCGTCAAATATGGAAGCTTTTTCCGGGTAAAACGGGCATCGTATATAAGTATATACAGAATGAAAATATCATATTCGGGAAGAAATTTTGTAGTATGTAATTATATTGATTATTTATTTATATATGCTTTTACAAAATCTGTGCTATTTTTCAACAATAACGAGATACTTGGATCAAAAAGGTAACCCCCCAAAAGATTACAAAGTTGAGGGATTTGATTTATTTGATGCACGTACTATTGAAATCGAATACAAATTGACAAATCCTCGTTTTTTTTTGCTTTTTGAGGAATAAAATGGATGAACATGTGCTTAAAGATAAAAGACCGAAGATAAAATATAGCTTTACGTTCTGTGGTCCTTTATAGAAATGGTGAATCTCTTAAAATCCCCGTAATATCAAGAGGGAAAAATAAATAATTCCCTTCCAATGAATCTCGCCCTTTTCCTCATTTCTTTTTTTTTTTTTAAATATGCCTGCTAGCGTAAAAGTTTCCTCAACCTCAGCCATCAATAACAAATTTGTATTGCTGCGCAGAGTCCACGAGGAACATAAATCCCAGTGATATAGAATCAATATAAATCACACGTCACGATAAATATGTCAAATACTTTAAATTGCCGTTTCAGCATTAAGCCTATATGTGTCGTGTGAGGATCATGATAAGCCCTTAAACTGGGAGAATGGTGGGACATTGTTGACGATTATCCCCGTATCACAATATAGGCATTATACATAGAGCAGCCTAATGCCTCGATTTAGAGTAAAAAATTTCAACAAACTTTTCTTTAGTTACTTGGCACCAAATCCATCTTTATATTTGGTTTTAGATACCACTGCGCTCTGACTTTTTAGCTCTCTTATATATATAATACATATGTACATATCCTTAACAAAACGGAAGTATAGAAGCAAAAGCGTGATACTACATATATGCATGAGATATTTTATACAGGCACGATATTAAAAGAAGTAGAGCTTACATAGTGTCAAGAAGTTTTCTTAGTATCCTTACTGAGTATCTGTCGGTTAGCCATTTTCCCCTGAGGATAATTCTATCTTGTTGTAGCTATGCTTGAATGCGATATGTAGTTTTTGTTAGGAAATTTCAGACCTGATGCATTCATTTCATTTCTTTTTTTCTTTTTTATCCAAATTATACACAAGATTTACCATCTACAAACGGCGATATACTTTTTGACAGACTATAATGCTCTTCCTCGTAATTTGAGGCAATTTTGCCTTTTTATAACTCTCTTAATAAAAGTTAATTTGATAATGTTACGAATTAATTTGGTTTATTAACGAGGCAGTTTTCTACATGACAATTGCCATACCGAGCAGATGCAAATGACAAATTATGAATTCTTCTCATGATTTCTAAACTAAAACTACACTAGATAAGAACTGTCAACTATATGTATGTGGAATTAAAAGTAGGGGGATATGGCACACATTTTTTGTCTTCGGGATAACTCGAAAACTAAAAAAAAGTTTTAAGTAGAACAAAAACATTTATTTTCTTTATCTCAAAATAAATAATAAAAAGGAACATTAATTGTACTTCCGGCTTTGAAAAAAAATTATATATAAAAGAAAACTTTGGTACAAAGTGCCATATCACCTTTGAGCGGGGGTAATATGGCATACTGATGTGGGTGATGTGGCACCAAATTATTTTTTAATATTTCCCATGCCACACACTTTACATGTGTTAATAAATGAAGTGCATGAGTCATCCAACCACCTGTGACATATTATGCACTTTATCCAGTCGTCTTTCTTTGAAGTTTCACTATAATCTTCACCACAACCAACGCAGATCTTCTCCTCAAATTCCTCTGTCCCGTCAGATTCATCATATACTGGTACGACTCCAAGTTCTTCTTCGCTGGACGAATTGCTTTCATTCTCAGTCCTTTTTCTCTTTTTTGGTATAACTTTTTTCAAATTTTGAATTTTCATTCTATTCCGCATTTTCGCTTTTAATTTTTGTTGAGTCACATTTTCCAATGATGTCAACACTCGTGCTTTTTGTTTTCTTGACTTGGATGGAGCATTTTTAGAAGTAGATGGAATGGGAGAAATGATTTTTAGCATCTTCCTGGAGTGATGTCACTAATCTTATCTTTTGCTTCACTGTCCCCTTCCGTTATCTGCTGGAAGTAGGAAACCAATAACTAAGAAAAATATCATTGATAGGTAATATGATCTGACCTGTAGGACGTCCAACAATGGCGGAGTGATTTGTCTAGAAACTGATGATGACACTATATTTTCCGCGATGTTGGCATTTCCTTCTGCACTTAAATTCACTGCTTCATCTGTACTTTTATTTCTGCCTGCAACGCTAAGGAATGCGTAATCTGGACTAGCCGATGGACTGAAGGGAAATATGCCGGTTGCTGCAAATGCTGAGATTCCATTATGTGGAGTTGCCGATTTACTCCATGCAGAAAAGAATAGGTGTCCAAATTGCAGACAAACATAAACAAATCGCACGCTTCGTAATAATGGGCCTTAAATGATTTAAAATAAACCCTATCCAAGGGCTGAAGAAATTGTGTCGTATGAGGTGGAAGACAAAGGAGAATTATTTCGTTTGCAGCAGTATACTCCAGCATTTCAGCATTGCTACAATGTGAGCAGTGTCAATCGAGTATAATAATAACCTTTCCTAGTGGTTTCCTAGGCATAAAATGCTCTTTGAGCCATAAGAAGAAAATGTCGATGTTTACGTACGCTGATTTCCCGCCCATGTAAACTACAGAGCCGGGAGGCATTCCATCCTCACATTCTGCTTTTTTGTTCTGTCCTTTTAAAAAGAAATAAAATAATATATAGAAAACATCAGGAACACTAAATTTACCTTTAAACACACATGCTGGAGGTAAAAAGTTTCCCTCAGCATTGCAGCATGCTATAACTGTTATTGTCTCCCCCTTTTCCCCTGACGTAATGGAAGCTACATTTCTAGACCCTTTTACGGCAATTACAAGACCGGGACGGTTGTTTAGCTAGCAACCAGTCTCATCCATATTGTAGATGTGTCCAGGTCATTCTCTGTTAAAGGGTTTTCCAACAATTAGAAGTAGGTATTTACTTCATTCCGGTTCATACCCTCAGCGCGGGCCTGTGAAACGCCCTCTGATTTCCTGATCGACAGATTTGTATGACGATTCATGAACAGCGTAAACCACCCTGATCCAGCATGCTTCCTGTCGTTATTAAATCTGTGTGGTGAATTATATCGAACAGCCAGCCCGCAAGCCATACGACAAACTTCTTTCCTTGTAGGTGTAAAACCGTGGGCTTGCAAATTTTTATATGTTTTACTATTTTTTTTTTCATTCTCTTCATTGAGACAGGAAGGTGATCCTAATGAAGGCTTTTTATTTCTTACTCTTTTCAGATGCCTTCTCCCGGGGATATTATATTGCCTCGAGGCTTTGTTGACTGAATAAGTGTTATTTCTAATATCTTCCAAGGCAGACCTTAGCTGAGCTTCAGTCCAGGTAGCTCTAACCCCTGATCCCTGTTTTTTTTTATAAATAGTTGGCATGTCTCCGCAATAACTAGTAAAATTTAAGTAAAACAGTAAGCGAAAATATACTGAAATAAACTGTAAAAGAAAGTGTGGAAGCTATTTACTTGTGCGCAAACAAGGGTGATATGGCATGTACCATATTACCCATTCAAAAGTGTCCCATATCTCCCAAACATGCGTTCCTCAAACTGTTTACTGTAAATACTTGTATGCATGCGTCCTAATTTTTTTTCACATGTTAAACTAATAAGTGCTATTTACCCTAAATTTCAATATATAAGACACATGCATAGCTCAAACACTTACCAAAGTACACAACTGAAAATGGAACACTAAAAAATTCACAGACAAAAATTCTAGGAAATTTTTGTTCCTTGTCCTCCAAAAACAAAACTAGCATGTACAGCGTGGCGTAGTCTTCACCCATCAGTACGGTTAGCTTGACTGAACAGAACGCCGGCAGGCCTTTGTTTATATTTGGGTTGAAGGTGGGAGAACTTGAGAGCGTACCATATTCCCCGCTGTGCCATATCACCCTACTTTACCCTACATCCGAGCTTACCTTTAATATAAAGCTGACGATGACGAAAGATCCAACTACTAAAGGCGGATTTCCATTACTGCGACATTTTAATTTTGCAGAGATTTAGAGCGAGATAGTGATATGAAGAACTATTCCAAGAGTAAAAGAATACGTTTTTTTTAGCTGAGACCCTATCCCCCACCAAAATATGGCGATATCTCACTTCGAAATCTTAAGTTTTCTAAGTGCGATGCGGTGATAAAGTTTTTTGAAAAATGAATATAAATTTAAAACTTATAAAAATGTTGTTCTTCGACTCCGATGCGGATTCAGATGGTGATGAGCCTCCCAACAAAAGAAGGAAAATGTGGACGCGTGAAATCTATAAACACCGCGAAAAGTCGCGACAGTATGAAAAATTGGTTAAAAGGATCGATGGCGAGGACAAAGTCTTATTTTGAAATTATATGCGGATGAATTTTCAGCAATTTGAAGAATTATTGAAAATCGTTGGCCTTTCAATTACCAAAGAAACAGTTATAAGGAGCCCAATATCAGCTCAAGAAAGACTTGCATTAACGATAAGGTGAGTACAAAGCCCTCTACAAGCCTGGCCAAAATTGAAATTAAGTTTTCAGATTTTTGGCTTCTGGAGACTCTCACGTGAGTATGTCGTACAACTATTTGTGTTCACGAACATCTGTACACAGATTAATTAAGGAAACGGCATTTGCGATTTGGCAGAATTTGAAGAGGACAGTTTTCCCAAACCTTACTCCGGAGCACTTCAAAAAGATAGCTCCTGGCTTTAGTAATATCTGGGATTTTCCCAACTGTATGGGAGCAATTGATGGAAAGCATATTACTATACAGATATTTTAACAGTATCATATACATATACTTGCAATATCGTTATATGTATATAGAATTTTCAACGATTTTTATGTGAAAAAATTATGTCTCAGGCACCTACAAGATCAGGATCCATGTTCTTCAACTACAAAAAAGCACACTCTATAGTTCTTTTAGCCATTGCCAACTACGACTATTCTTTTATAATGTGTGACATTGGCGCAGCAGGACGCCAAAGTGATGTAGGCATTTTCCGAAATAGCGAATTTGGAAAGCAAACGACGGCCGGCATAACTTCGTGAGTATGAAATGTATTTTAAAAGAGCATTCAATTTAAATATGACATAATGGATTTCCAGCTCCACGGGACATATCTAGCGACCATAAGGACATGCCTTATGTACTAGTGGATGACGGTGAAGTTGGACTCACAAAAAATATGATGAAGCCTTACAGTCGCAAAAATATGTCAGCGAAGGGAAGAATTTTCAACTATAGGTTAAGTAGAGCCAGACGTATTGTAGAAAATTCTTTCGGAATTATGGCAGCAAAGTGGAGGATATTCAGGAGACCAATAGTTGCGTCGGTGGACCTAGTCGAATACATCGTGGCAGCATGCACGTGTCTGCACAATTGGTTGCGGGACCAACAAGATGATCAGCCCTATATAACTCCTGGCCTAACTGACTCTGAAAGACTAGACGGATCTATTATGTCAGGTACACGGAGGAGGCACAAAAACAATTTCGTCATGTTTAGCAAAAGCTCATATAACCACTCGAAAAATGCTCGGGAAGTTCGCGACAAATTCGCTGATTATTTCCTTTCTGTAGGAGCTGTTCCATGCCAATTAAGTAAGATCTAATTATTCGTTAATAATTTGAAGTTTAAGTGATCGGAATGTAACCACGTATTCTCACATTTGTGTTTTAATTTTTTCTATTATTATTATTTTAGAGTAAATAATAAACACAGTCAAATTAAAACATTTTTTCTTTGCTTCCAAAAGTACCCTGTTAATGTCGAATTGGGTTTCAGTTCTTGCAACCTCTGGCAACTTCAACAATTCCGCTGCTACGTATTTCCCAAAACTATCTTCCGCTGTACTTCGGTCCATAATCGACCCTCCTTCTAATATACGCAAAGCTCTTTTTTTATATTAAGTTTCTCCTCTTCAATTGCAGTCTTTTTGATTCCTATTAATTTAATTATTTTAACTTTAATGGCCAACATTTTAAATATAAATTAATTATAAATTACTCATACCTTTTGGTAGAATACTGTTTTTTTGGCGTCTCTATTCGCATAGTGGGCTCGATGTGCTTTCGTCTGATGTTATCAATGTTGTCATTGCTCTGGAAAATAGACGTAATAATATACCTATTATTGGGTACTTTTTAGTTAAATTCACTTACTTCCTTGGGGCACACTTGTCGTCTAAGAAGGAGAGAAGCCTACCGTACTTATAGTCTTTTTTGGTGCAGCACGAGCCATTTGGGGTGTCTTTTTTAGACCGAAGATAACAATTTCTAACATTTTCCCATTTTTTTCGTACCTCGGGGTACTTGTTGGGATCATATCCTGTAAATTAAATTAACTTTTCAAATCACAAACGATTGGAAACATATTGGATTCGCACACTTACCGATTTGTGCGGCGACCTCCTTCCACAAACGTGGTCTAATAATCCTATTTTTGTAATCCATGCTTTGACAGTAACCTAGAGGCTCGCGAGTGCGCACGGCATCGGCAAGTTTTTCAATGTCAATGTCGATGTCAGAATATTGTTTGGAAGAATGGGGATCCGTTATAATTTCCGCATTAATGTGTTCCTCATCAGAATCGACGTAATATTCAAACATACTCTCTACATCTAAATCTGTATTGGTGTTATCATCACAGAAGATAAAATTTCGAATTTATTTCCTAAGGACAATAAATTTAAAATTCCAAGTTGCTAAATTTTTTTAATGCTAAAATATAATTAAAGTGTTAACTTGCCTTTTGTTTCCATCGTTCAATTTTTTCTAAAATCTCGTGACAATTTGAAAAGAATACAATAGACTATCCGGCACACATAACGTGATGTCTTCTTCTTGATTCCTTCATGCATGGAGGTAAGATACGCGGAGATAAAGTCGGAGATATCCCATAATGTTGACCTAGCGCTGAGAACTTTTTTATGGCATATCTATGACTTTTCCCCGTCATTTATGGTACATCCACGACAAATATCTCCGACAAAATTTTTTCGACATACTTGCCATACTCCTCTTATTCACTAGTTATTTCGTAAGCCGTCGTTAAAAATGTAGTTGCCTCGCTCTAAATCTCTACAAAATATAAATTTTGCAGTAATGGAAATCCACCTTAGTTGAGATAAAAGCTAAGCATGAATTGAACGACAGAAGAAGGAAAAAGAAGGCACTGCTCTGCGAATTAGCGCGAAGAGAAGAAGAATTTTTTTGGCTGAGAATATCATCTAGAGATAAACTATTAATCCTAAGTTTTCTTTTGAATTTAAAACATATTGTTTGACAGAATAAAGAGAATTAAATTCTGAACGATTATTTGGATATTTTTTTAAGATTCCCACAAATTTGGGGGATTCCCTTCAATTCAGTGCAAAAGGTAATTGAAATCGCCAAGAAGAGGATAGGTGAAACCGGATTATAAATTTACATTGCTGCAATAAAGTTTGTTAGCGAACGGAAAAGGAAAATTTACATCTTTGGGGGCATTTAAAAAAATATAAGCAGAATTCAGCAGTCAACCCGGCAATGCAGTCACAGTTGTTGGTGCTATAAAATAGATAGGCAGTGCTCAAAATAAAATTTTACCCGGGTATTTGTCAATATAAATAAATAAATAGGACTGCGTTGGAATAAATATATAATATAATAACAATATGCGCATAGCGACAATTACGGTACGTGATTATTCCAATAGTACAGTTCGAAACTACAGAAGAAATATGCGACCACAATTTTAATGAGGAAATTTTCTAGAACTGTAACATGGGAATGGATCACATTAACTGAACTCTGATAACCTATAATAATCTGAATGTTACTAAATCTGTGTAAATATGGGCAAGAAGAAAAAGGGTCGTTTTATAATAGTACTGCGTTAGGCAACGTTCAACTGCCACATTACATGGAACATATGCAAGAAACTTGGAACATTCGAGAAGAATCAATACGTAGCAGATGGAGGAACGGGAACGTGAATTATACAGCTTGAGGAGAAAATTAATTCAATCGAAGGACAATGAAATATCAATACTTAAAGTGGAAAACTCTAGTTTGCGTTCCGCTAATAGGTCTTGTCCGATTTCCTTCCAAGATCTGTCGAATTCCTTAAATGAATTCTCGGGGGCCGACAGCTCTGACATAAAATTATAGGTTAATGAAATCGAAACAGCAGCAGTGTCTATGAATTGGTCCCCACTGGAGAAGATGCTATTCGCGAAGCGGTTACTAAAGGGTTCAGCCAGACTTGCCTTAAGATCGCGAAGTGATTTGATAACTTGGGAAAATTTAAAAGATTTCTTATTGGAGAGGTTTTTAGAACAGATTAATAGCTGGGAAATCCATCGTAGGTTGGCCTACAGGAAGCAGCAAAAAGGCGAACCACTCTTACAGTAGTTTTTAAAAATGAGGGAATTGGGGCTTAAAGGCTATTATTCAATACACAATAGTTGGCATCAACGACGCACCTAAATAAAAATAAATCCTATATGGTGCTAATAATATAAAAGGGTTCAGAACGAAATTAGACCTTTCCAGCAAGTAAGAAGAAGAGCTCAGGTATACAGGCGGAGGGATTATAAATCCCCGAAGGCCATAGCTACGAAGCCTTCACTATGCTTCAACTGTGGTACCCCTGGTAATAGATGAAAGGAATGTAAACAGGTCAAACTAGGCCCCAAATGTTTCGCCTGTTAGCAGTTCGGACATAAAGCTCCTGATTGCCCGCTAAAACGATCCACTAACTGCTCGAATGTTGATATTCCGGCACATGACAGCAATCGATGTAAGAGAATCCAGATAAATAATCACGTAGTGGAGGCTCTCATTGATACGGGTATTGATCTGACACTCATTAGGGGAAACGTGTATTGGATTTTGGGATCACCTACTTACATTTCAGCGATTACATCTACGAAAAATTATGTTGATTTATATGGACGATATAGTGATTTTGGCTAAGGATGCAAAAGAAGGCGTAGATCGTTTAGTGCAAGTTTTGGATACAGCGGCATAGAACGGGCTGCATGTCAAGTGGAAAAAATTTCAGTTTTTATGTTCGCAGATCGAATATCTGGGATACGAAATCTCTTGTGGAAAATGTCGGCCTTCTACGATAAAGACAATGGCAGTACAAAAGTTTCCCCCACCAACTAGCGAAAAGAAACTACAGAGCTTACCGGGATTATCGGGATATTTTCTAAAATTTATTCCAGGATATGCACAACTTGCCAAGCCGTTATCTGATCTATTACAGGAAGATATATCGCTCGTATTCGGGCCAATCCAACAAGTTGTGTTTACTAAAATTAAGGAAACATTATCAACAGACCCTGTTCTAGCATTATATAGTCCGGAAGCGGAAACGGAGCTTTACACGGACGTTTCGAAATTTGGGTATGGAGCCTAATCCTACAGAAGAGCAACGATGACAGCAAACTACATCCCCTTTACTCTTTTAGCCGTAAAACAACTCCAGCACAATGAAGGTACAGCAGCGCTATGAATTGGAAGTCCTTGCCATTGCTACGCCTTCGAAGAAGCTGCGAATCTACTTGCACTTCATTCCATTTATAACAATATCGGACTGCGTAGCTTTCAAAATGACGATGGAGAAGAAGGAAATTGCTCCGAGAATTGCAGGCTGGGCTCTCCTACTACAGGACCTTGACTACAAGCTTGAACATCGCAGTGGTACTAAAATGAAGCATGTGGATGCTCTCAGTAGCGGCTCGATAGTTATGATAATGGAATTTGATTTAATAACTAGAATAAAAGCTGCGCAATCAAAAGACCATAGGTTGAAGCCAACTGCACAAAGTTTAAAGTCACTGCTCTTTGAAAATTACGTAATGAAATGAGGAGTTATCTATCAAGTGGACGCAAAAGAGAATAAACTACTATGTGTTCCAAAAGGTATGCAAATGGAACTAACCAAGAATATGCATGATCAAGGATATTTTGGACAACAAAAAATGGAAGACATCCTTCGCAGAGAGTATGCTATTCCGAAAAATGAGAGAAGGAATCGAAAGCTGTCGGAGAAATTGCCGACCCTCCATACTAGGCGAGCGAAAGCATGGTAAGCAAGAAGGGCTATTACATTCTATCTCCAAAAATGATGCACCGTTAGTGACTTACCACGTTGACCACCTTGGACCGCTAACACAAACTAAAGAGGATTATCGCTATATCTTTACAGTGATCGATGCATTCTTTAAATGTGTTTGGATTTACCCCGTCAAGACAATAACAGAAACAGAAGTCCTACAAAAGCTAGAGTAACGACAATCTATATTTGGGAATCCCAGACATTATATTTCGGATAGAGGAACGGCTTTCACATCGAACTTATTTAAGGACTACTGCAAGGAAGAGAATATTCACCATTCGCAAGTCACCACCGGTGTCCCGAGAGGAAATGGACAAGTGGAGAGGATACACCGAGTTATTATATCAGCTTTGACAAAGCTGTCTATCAAAACTCCTGGCGAATGCTACAAATATACAAATCCACTACAAATATTCCTGAATTCTAGTTGGCAACGAAGCATTAAACGAACACCATTTGAAGTGCTTTTAGGCGTTAGAATGAGAAACGTTCAACAGCTACAACTGGCGGAAGCCGTATCCAGGAGTACAATAGACACCTTCGAAGTGGAGCGAAGTGATATCCGAGAAGAAGCAAAAATATAACATACTCAAAGCTCAGGAAGAAAATAAGAGGAACTTCAGCAAGAGAAAAAAGGAACCACTTATATATAAGGTCGGAGATCTGGTTGCAGTAAAAAGGTCCCAGATCGGTAATGCCTTGAAGACTCACTCCAAATATTTAGGCCCTTGCATAGTGACACAAGTTGGAGTAAACGACAAGTACACAATCGAAAAAGCTGGTAGCCGGGATGGTCAGAAAAGCACCACGACCAGTTAGTGACAACCTAAAGCTCCGGTTTATACCTATATAGTGAAGAAATGTGATAGATGATACTTACCTGTAAAAATATAGACGCGAAAGACTATAGATGATACTTACCTGAAAGATGCTAGATGACATACCCGAAAGAAGATAGATGTAAAAGACGATAGATGATACTTGCCTGAAAAAAGATAGATGCGAAAGACGATAGATGATACTTACCTGACAGATGATATACCAGAAAGACGATAGAGGCGAAAGACGATGCATGATAGCTACCGGAAAGATAGTTGTTGTTTACCTACATGACGAGTGTTAGAATTTATTCACCGGCCGGTGAATTATCCAGGATGGCCGAGTTGTGGAATTATACATCTGAGCTTACCTTTAATATAAAGCTGACGATGACGAAAACCCCAACCACTTATTGAGATAAGACAGAAGAAGGAAGAAGAAGGCACTTCTCTGGGAATTAGCGCGAAGAGAAAAAGAGGTTTTTCGGCTGAGATAATCATCGAGAGATAAATTATTAATCCTAAGTTTTCTTTTGAATTTAAAACATATTGTCTGACAGAATAAAGAGAATTAAATTCTGAACGATTATTGGAATATTTTTTGAAGCTGCCTGCATGTATGTACGTCCAGTGTAGTCTCTATTCCAGCTGAATGGTGAAAATTTTTAATTCTAATAGCCCGTTTTATATAAAACAGCGCGCTGCAGGGGGAACAACATTGACTTTCTAGCACAAACAGTGTCCTGTAATAATAGAAAATAAAATTCCCGGATATAAAATGAGGCATCACTACAGTTTCGATGTGGTTAAATCTTGTATTAGTAGGAAGAAACACTGATGGGACGAATACGACCGCAGCTGGCGACAGGAGTTCAAAGTTTTCGAAAAATACTTTTAATATAATTTATAACACGTAGTAACAGTATTTATCATGACTGCAAATTTTTCGTGTTTTGGGTAAAGTACAGCATCATTACTCAACATTACCAGAGCCAAATCATGAATGATCTGTTTTTATACTATATTTATTTAATATCATTGAGTTGGATTCTCTTTGATTATGGCTGAATTCATGCGACAAATATCATCCTCCAATGGGTCCGCTATTGGAGATTTTGTCCTAAAGTTGGTCCATAAGCTATCCAACAGAGTTACCTAGAGCAAGACATTAATCTAGAGGACCCTCAATCTTGCCAGTCATGTAACTTTTAATATACCTAACTGCCCACAATGAGAAATGAAACAATTGTCAACCCATAAAAAAAGGAAGAAGAAGATTTAAAAAAACATAGGGTGCGAAAATAAATATTAAGAAGTTTTGTTTTTGAAAAAGGGAATGACCTGTAAAATTTAGTCACAACATAATATCCAAGGTTATTTGTCCACATTTCTTATTACGTCCTGACAAACCACAACTGGGATATAACTGGATACGACGTACATAGAATAAAATGGGTAAGGTAATTAAGACGCGATAACGATTACGGAGATTAAGCGACGATTGACACAGCTTGGCCAAGAAACAGGAGGAAATAAGGCCGGGTTGGCTTTACGTTTGGCTACTGTGCTTGGCGCTGATGAGATTGAACTGG
Organism: Dioctria linearis; assembly: GCA_963930735.1. Classification (NCBI taxonomy): domain Eukaryota; kingdom Metazoa; phylum Arthropoda; class Insecta; order Diptera; family Asilidae; genus Dioctria; species Dioctria linearis. Next base: position 65,447,449 of record OZ005740.1, read on the forward strand.
ACGATAGCAAAAAGAATACAAGTGTTGAATATATTCAAGGAAATGCTGGAATGAACCACCGACGATTCAGATGGACACAACTACGGATTCGCATGATATGGAGCGACGAAAATCTGCGGCCGGTTCTTCTTCATCTTTAGAGCTGGCAGTTGAAAATAAGTGCGTTGAAGTAGATCCCAGTTTCGATGTTCTGCAGTCCGATGCGCCGATGTGTGACGCAAACTCGTAGGCAATCGAAAATCGCTTCATGTGTGAATCGAACGTTATTGACGATGTATCCAACCGACTATCAGATGCATATCGTTGATATGATCGCCTGTTAATACATGCAGTGCAAGCAAAATTAAAAGGCGCTGCAAAATGTTGGAAGGATACCTTGCCGATTTATCTGAGCTGGTCAGATTTTGTTTCCAGGTTGCTGAGCGATTTTCTGACAACAGAAACTGCTGCCGACGTTCATATGATTCTTATGAAAATGGTGTCGCGTCCCTAAGCAATTAAAAACACCAACTTCTTTAAAATACACCTTTTTATTTTAAATTACTGTTATCACTATTGTTCCGACCGCTTTCTAATTGATACCCGCACTGACCACACCAATTTAGTTTTGTACCATGAAAACTTGCACACGGAACTCGGAAGTAGAATCTGACCCTCAACATATGTAATTATTATGATGCGGTAATATTCTACAACCGATGACGAAACTGCTGGCCAATGTCGCCGATAGCAAGTATCTGTGCTGCTGTAAACAAAACGGGAAATGACTGTGCTCTATGCGAAGTAGCATGTTTAGTCACTGCCGCCTTAATGTAAACAATCATCAAATTATTTAGCAATTAGCGGGCACTTTACTGTGCGAAGTAAAGTGTTCCGCTATTGCTGTGCCACAACAATGGAACGACGAGGTAATGAGAGCCCAGAAGAGTTTTTTTTCATAGAATATGCAGTAAAGATCAGAAAGGTGGTTTAGCCGAAGAGGATATAATAAAATATTGTTTAAGGGGATTGCGTGAGCCGATAATGATAAATTCTTTACTAGAAATGCCGTTTCCAACAACAAATGATTCGTTGGTTGCTGTCCGAAGATTTAAGCCACGTTCAAATAAAACGAAACTCATTGAAACAAGGAATGAAAACCCGAAATGAGAGGAAAGACGCACAACATTCAGGATTTTACTGAAAATATCGAATTTCGAGCGAATAATGACGGAAAAGGACCCATGTGTTTCAATTGTCGAGAAAAAGGGTGATATATCGATAAATTGCCCAAGGGAATCCACCGGTCTAATTATTGTCCAGGGAGAAACGAAGATCAACATTTAGCTGTGCTGGCCGTGGCTGCAGAAGGTGAAAAAGGACAAGTTGTTCAAGCTCGTATTGACATTGGGAGTGAAAAGTCAGTAATTTATCAAACCTTGGGAAATAAATTGTGAATAATCTCTACAGATAAGCCTGTGATGTTAAAGGGATTTGCTGGAAGTACATTCATGGCGACTCACCATAATGAAGTACCTATGACAATGGACGAATGTACTACGAAGTGTCGACTGTATCTGGTGCTCGACGAGGTGTTATTACAAGAGGTGCTATTGGGAACTGACGTACTTTGTTTGAAAGGAAATCGACTAATTATTGAGTCACGAGAATGTCGCATGGAATCATTAGCCGACATTGACCTCGATACTGGTCCTATTATTGCACAAGAACGAGATCAGTTGTGAGATTTGCTGAATGCCTACAGTGATCGATTTGCCAAAGAATTAGGAAAGTGTGTCGTTGCCGAAAATTCAATTAATGAAGGACGAGCCGATAAACAATCGACCTTATCGCATTTCTTTTGCGAAAAAATAAAGTTAATGCGATTACCAAAAAATTACTGAAACATGGCATAATCCGGCAAAGTACATTTCAGTATGCGTCACCAAATTTGCTTGTGATAAGTGAAGGTAAAGATGACCGACTTTGCATTGATTACCGTCCATTAAATATATTCACTAAGAAACATCCATTTTCCATGCCGGTTATCGATGAGCAATTGGCTTTGTTGTCAGCAAAAGAGTTCTTTACATCATTGGATTTACCGTCAGGATATCACAGAATTCCAAAAGCGAAGATGTTTAAGCAATACACAACATTTAGAATATAACTACATGCTATTTGGGCTCGTTAATGGCCCTAGCGTATTCCAGCAGATTGTAAATAATAGGTTAATCTCACGAATGGAACCAGGCGAAGCTTTGGCATAAATGGATGATATTATCATTCCGGGCGCAACATTTCAGGAAGGATTATCATGACTGAAAAAGTTTTTATGAATTTTGAGGACTACAGGTTTTATATTGCGAAAGAAGAAGTGGACTTTCTTGCCAGACTAAATAACATTCCTAGGACATAAAATAAGCAAACATGGAATCAAGCCTGTGTTACGAAAAATCCAAGAGTATACGAGAGTTTCTAGTACCTGTTAATCAATATGACGTCCGTAGATTTCTCGGGTTGGCGGGATATTTTCGACAACTTATCGCGGACTTTGCAATGAAAGCTAAGCCTCTTACGATTTTACTAAATAATGAAGAAGAATTCAATTAGACGAAGACGCAGCAAGACACATTTGAGTTACTTCGAGACGAGTTTTGCAAGGAGCCGTTATTTGTACTTTACGATCCATAGGAGTTGCAGGAGTATTGATGCAACATTAAACTAAGGGCAATATACGACCTGCATTCTAATTCAGTCGACATTGCACCGCAATGGAACTGGAATATCATATCTACGAGTTAGAGGTGTTAGTTTTGGTATGCAGTTTGTAGAGATTCAGGATTTACTTGCTCGGCAAACATTTTACTGTGGTGACTGGCTGTGCTGCTATCCAAACGACCAAAGTGAGCAAGCCATTAAATCCAAGAATCAGTAGATGCTGGCTAAAGTTAATGGAGTTTGACTTTGAGGCTATCATCCATCGTTTAGCGGATTGACTTGGGCATACAGACGCTCTAGGTCGTGCTCCTGTGGGCGATGCTATCACATCGACGACAGTGTTGCACGAGATTTTTCGTGTGGGAGTTAATGCGCCAGATTGGCTAGCTACCTTACAGCGATCGGATATCGAGATAGGCGAAAATAGCAAGATTTTAAAAGGCGAATTGGATTCACCTAAATTAACCGAAGTTAAGAGAGACTATTCGATAGAGGGTGAGTGTTTATACCGTGTAATCGACAGCGATTTAAAGTGGGTTTTACCAAAAGCTATGAGAGGGAAAATTGTGAAAAAGCACACGGCGATCCCCGATTATTCGAGGAGGAGAAAGTTATACAAAAACTTCGAAAAATAATGCGGTGTTACGTGAAAGCTTACGTGAATGCATGCTGGGAGTGTCTCTATAATAAGCCCCCAGTAGGAGAGAAGAAAGCGGAGCTCTTCGGAGATGACATTGCACCGATTCCATTCCGAGTGTTACACACGGGTCATCTCGGTCCGTTTCCACGGAGCAGAGTTCGACATAACCATGTCTTGGATTTTATTGAGAATTTCTCGAGCTACATTGTAGTTCAAGCGGTGAGTAGTAATAAAACAATGCCAGTAATAAAGACATTAAGAGAGTTGACGTCAAGGTAGATTGTTACCGACAGAGCAACCGGATTCACAGCGAAGTCATTTAAAGATTCCTGTTTGAAGTGAGGAATGGAATTCTACACGTTGCATCATGCACACCTCGCGCTAATGGGGCTATTGAGGGTGCTAATCAATCTATTCTGCAGTTTATTAGAATATCTACAACGAATGAAACCAAATGAGATTAACTCATAAGGCAACTGCAGTGGGCTTTGAATTCACAGAAGAATCAGACTACTGGTTGCAGTCCAAATGAGGTAGTATTCGACTTCCAACTGAGAGATCTTATTTCAAGTACGATAGTGGATGCGTTACAGGATAATTCCGACGAAACTATAAACCAGACGACAGATTCGTCAGAAAAGAGACAAGAGATAGCATCGAAAATTGAGCCCGAGCGAATACGCTGGAAAGCCAGATATGACGAACGACATTATAATCCAAAACGATATAAAAAAGGAGATCTTGTCGTAATTGAACATATTTCCCCAGCAACAGAAGAAAGCAGGAAACCGAAACCTATGTATCGAGCACCGTTTTATGTAGGTGACATTCTGGAGCGGGACAGATACTTAATCACTGATCCACCGGATTTACAGAAAACTCAGAAGCCGTTCAAGTCAGAATATACATGACCAAAATTGGACGATATCGACATCGAGGGAGGCTGCAGACGAAGAATCTGAGACGGATACCGATGTGGATGGTCGAGTTGTCAACCCATAAGAAAGGGAAGAAGAAGATTAAGACTGAAGTTAACTGATTCTATAGATGAGTACGAGTCTCTCGTGTAAAATATCCTTTTGCAAAGAATCAGAATTTTCAATTTTTATTTATGTAGGATTACGATGCGGGCAATAATATCATAGATTTATGCAATAGGGATGAGTACAATTTATGCATGTACAGATTGCGGATTTTTGTAGTATATATACCTACGTTCTGGAAAAAGATCAAAGATTTAAGCTCGCATGATTAATTCCATTTCCGTTGGTAACATGAAAAATTGAAACAGTGTGTTACAGACCTATGTCGATTGTCTGTGAAAAATATATTTTCAATTGCTAAATGTTGAATTGTAAAAGCAAACTTTGTGTTCGGTCCACAACCGAACTACAAATCCCCGTCCTATGATTACCTAAAAAAAAACAACAAAAAACAACCACAGAGAATCAAATTCAAAGATGAATCAACTTGAAAACTTATTTAATTATTAAGCTGCTTCCATCCTATTTTTTTCTCCTACAAAAATTACAAGATTCCTTCGATGATGCCCATAAGTTAAAAATAACCAAATATTATTAAAAAACTATAAAAATAAACAAAGTAACAATAAACTTACCGAAAATACACGTATCTTCGTATATATACAATTTGACTTGCTTTTAAATTAACATTATGTCAGTCAGACGCTTTTTTCGCCGCGGAAATGAACAGAAGCATTACCTGGGGGTTATTATTGAACACGAAACGAAATTTCGAATGGAAATTTTCGTACATCTGGCACCATTGAACACGAAAACGTCAATTTTTCGAGCGGAACTTTTCGGACATTTTCTCGTTGACATTTCACTTATCGTTTATGTAAAACAAACAATCATGTAAGTAGTTGTTATTAATTTTATTGAGACTTTTACTTTAAAAAACAATAAGATAATAACTATGCCTTATTTTTAGGGCCAAGCTTACGAATACTAATCAATACAAAACGTTGGTTAATTTTATGGTCAGCCAACCAGATTTGGCACACGTCTTCACTTTCAGGAGGCAACATGATATGGTCGCAATCCACAACTTTG
>OZ005740.1:65453063-65572929 GCA_963930735.1 Dioctria linearis
CTTTCTTCTGCTCGAATGGATACGCTTAGAAGCTTTGAGGCTGAGCTTGTTATAGACGGACATATTATTAAAACTTTGGTACATGTTCTGCGAGATATGCAAATACCAATGATCGTGGGGAATGATGTGCTGATGGCACAGAGATCTTAGTGCAACAACGAATTCAGCATTGCAAAACAATGTTAATAAAATAGTTAGAGGAGATTATATCGAATTGCAAGCCGAAAGGTAGCAAAGAAGGCGGCGTTGAGATGATGATTGTGTTAAAGAGCGATACACCGATTTCGCAAAAACCTCGTAGGCTGTCGCCCCTAGAAAAACGGATAGTTGATAAACAAATCGAAGAGTGGTTGTCTCAAGGAATCATCAGGCCAAGCAACTCTGAGTACTCAAGTCCCATTCTACTTGTGAACAAAGAAAGAAGGAAATAAGCGCCTCTGCATTGATTACAGAAGATTGAATAAAGCAGTGATAAGAGACAGGTTTCCTTCACCATTAATAGAAGACCAGATCGACGAGCTTCAGGGAGCAAGAGATTTTCTACATTAGATCTCGAGAATAGATTTTTTCACGTACCTGTTAATGAAGTTATACATCATTTGTTACACCCACTGGCGAATTTGAATTTTTACGTATGCCTTTTGACTCAGCGCAGCTCCACTGTATTCTAGAAGTTCATAAATCCGAATATTTCAGCCATTACTTCTACAAAAAATTATGTGATTTATATGGACGATATAGTGATTTTGGCTAAGGATGCAAAAGAAGGCGTAGATCGTTTAGTGGAAGTTTTGGATACAAGCGGCATAGAACGGGCTGCATGTCAAGTGGAAAATATTTCAGTTTTTATGTTCGCATCGAATATCTGGATACGAAATCTCTTGTGGAAAATGTCGGCCTTCTACGAGAAAGACAATGGCAGTACAAAAGTTTCCCCACCAACTAGCGAAAAGAAACTACAGAGCATACCGGGATTATCGGGACATATTCTAAAATTTATTCCAGGATATGCAAAACTTGCCAAGCCGTTATCTGATCTATTACGGAAAGATATATCGTTCGTATTCGGGCCAACCCAACAAGTTATGCTTACGAAAATAAAGGAAACATTATCAACACAACATGTTCTAGCATTATATAGTCCGGAAGCGGAAACGGAGCTTTACACGGGACGTTTCGAATTTGGGTATGGAGCCTACTCCTAAGAAGAGCAACGATGACAGGAAACACATCCTCTTTACTATTTCAGCCGTAAAACAACTCCAGCACAATGAAAGTACAGCAGCTATGAGTTGGAAGTCCTTGCCATTGCTACGGCTTTGAAGAAGCTGCGAGTCTACTTGCACGGCATTCCATTTATAATAATAACGGACTGCGTAGCTTCCAAAATGAGGATGGAGAAGAAGGAAATTGCTCCGAGAATTGCAGGCTGGGCTCTCCTACTACAGGACTTTGACTACGAGCTTGAACATCGCAGTGGTACTAAAATGAAGCATGTGGATGCTCTCAGTAGCGGCTCGATAGTTATGATAGTGGAATTTGATTTAATACTAGAATAAAAGCTGCACAATCAAAAGGCCATAGGTTGAAGCCAACTGCACAAATTTTAAAGTCAGTGCTCGTTGAAAATTACGTAATGAAATGAGGAGTTATCTATCAAGTGGACGCACAAGAGAATAAACTACTATGTGTTCCAAAAGGTATGCAAATGGAACTAACCAAAATATCCATGATCAAGGATATTTTGGACAACAAAAAATGGAGGACATCCTTCACAGAGAGTATGCTATTCCGAAAATGAAAGAAGGAATCGAAAGCTGTTGAAAAAATTGCCGACCCTGCATACTAGGCGAACGAAAGCATGGTAAGCAAGAAGGGCTATTACATTCTATCTCCAAAAATGATGCACCATTAGTGACTTACCACGTTGACCACCTTGGACCGCTAACACAAACTAAAAAGGATTATCGATATATGTTTACAGTGATCGATGCATTCTTTAAATTTGTTTGGATTTACCCCGTCAAGACATTAACAGAAAGAGAAGTCCTACATAAGCTAGAGCAACAAAAATCTGTATTTGGGAATCGCAGACATTATATTTCGGATAGAGGAACGGCTTTCACATCGAACTTATTTAAGCACTACTGCAAGGAAGAGAATATTCACCATGCACAATTCACCACCGGTGTCCCGAGAGGAAATGGACAAGTGGAGAGGATACACCGAGTTATTATATCAGCATTGACAAAGCTGTCTATCAAAACTCCTGACGAATGCTACAAATACACGAATCCACTACAAAGATTCCTGAATTCTAGATGGCAACGATGCATTAAACGAACACCATTTGAAGTGCTTTTAGGCGTTAGAATGAGAAACGTTCAACAGCTACAACTGGCGGAAGCCGTATCCAGGAGTACAATAGACACCTTCGAAGTGGAGCGAAGTGATATCCGAGAAAGAGCAAAAATATAACATACGCAAAGCTCAGGAAGAAAATAAGAGGAATTTCAGCAAGAGGAAAAAGGAAGCACTTATATATAAGGTCGGAGATCTGATTGCAGTAAAAAGGTCCCAGATCGGTAATGTCTTGAAGATTCACTCAAAATATTTAGGCCCTTACATAGTGACACAGTTGGAGTATACGACAAGTACACAATCGAAAAAGCTGGTAGCCAGGATGGTCAAAAAAGCACCACGACCAGTAGTGACAACCTAAAGCTTTGGTTTATACCTATATAGTGAAGAAATGCTTATCTCGGACGACGACGAAGTATCAGAGGAAATGTTCATCCACGAACTTGACAGTTCGTAACCTGTCAAGATACCCTAAAAGATGGTACATGACATACCTGAAAGAAGATAGATGCAAAAGGTGATAGATGATACTTACCTGAAAAAATATAGACGCGAAAGACTTACCTGAAAGATGCTAGATGACATACCCGAAAGAAGATAGATGTAAAAGACGATAGATAATACTTGCCTGAAAAACGATAGATGGGAAAGACGATAGATGATACTTACCTGACAGATGATATACCAGAAAGACGATAGAGGCGAAAGACGATACATGATAGCTACCGGAAAGATAGTTGTTGTTTACCTACATGACGAGTGTTAGAATTTATTCACCGGCCGGTGAATTATCCAGGATGGCCGAGTTGTGGAATTATACATCTGAGCTTACCTTTAATATAAAGCTGACGATGACTAAAACTCCAACTACTTATTGAGGTAAGACAGAAGAAGGAAGAAGGAGGCACTGCTCTGGGAATTAGCGCGAAGAGAAGAAGAGGTTTCTTGGCTGAGATAATCATCCAGTGATAAATTATTAATCTTAAGTTTTCTTTTGAATTTAAAACATATTGTCTGACAGAATAAAGAGATTTAAATTCTGAACGATTATTGGAATATTTTTTGAAGCTGCCTGCATGTATGTACGTCCAGTGTAGTCTCTATTCCAGCTGAATGTAGTCTAAAGAGAATGGTGAAAATTTTTAATTCTAATAGCCCGTTTTATATAAAACACCGCGCTGCACGGGGAACAACATTGACTTTCTAGCACAAACAGTGTCCTGTAATAATAGAAATTAAAATTTCCGCATATAAAATGAGGCATCACTACAGTTTCGATGTGGTTAAATCTTGTATTAGTAGGAAGAAACACTGATGGGACGAATACGACCACAGCTGGCGAAAGGAGTTCAAAGTTTTCGAAAAATACTTTTAATATAATTTATAACACCTAGTAACAGTATTTATCATGACTCCAAATTTTTCGTGTTTTGCGTAAAGTACAGCAACATTACACAACATTACCAGAGCCAAATCATGAATGATCTATTTTTATACTATATTTATTTAATATCATTGAGTTGGATTCTCTTTGATTATGGCTGAATTCATGCGACAAATATCATCCTCCAATGGGTCCGCTATTGGAGATTTTGTCCTAAAATTGTCCTATAAGGTATCCAACATAGTTACCTAGAGCAAGACATTAATCTAGAGGACCCTCAATCTTGCCAGTCATGTAACTTTTAATATACCTAACTGCCCAGAATGATAAATGAAACAATTGTCAACCCATAAAAAAAGGAAGAAGAAGATTTAAAAAAACATAAGATGCGAAAATAAATATTAAGAAGTTTTGTTTTTGAAAAAGGGAATGACCTGTAAAATTTAGTCACAACATAATATCCAAGGTTATTAGTCCACATTTCTTATTACGTCCTGACAAACCACAACTGGGATATAACTGGATACGACGTACATAGAATAAAATGGGTAAGGTAATTAAGACGCGATAACGATTACGGAGATTAAGCGACGATTGATACAGCTTGGCCAAGAAACAGGAGGAAATAAGGCCGGGTTGGCTTTACGTTTGGCTACTGTGCTTGGCGGTGATGAGGTTGAACTGGACGATAGCAAAAAGGATAGAGATTAGCGCAAGAGGTGAATATACTCAAGGAAATGCTGGAATGAACCACCGACGATTCAGATGGACATAACTACGGATTCGCATGATATGAAGCGACGAAAATCTGTGACCGGTTCTTCTTCATCTTTAGAGCTGGCAGTTGAAAATAAGTGCATTGAAGTAGATCCCAGTTTCGATGTTCTGCAGTCCGATGCGCCGATGTGTGACGCAAACTCGTAGGCAATCGAAAATCGCTTCATGTTTGAATCGAACGTTTTTGACGATGTATCCAACCGACTATCAGATGCATATCGTTGATATGATCGCCTGTTAATACATGCAGTGCAAGCAAAATTAAAAGGTGCTGCAAAATGTTGGAAGGATACTTTGCCGATTTATCTGAGCTAGTCAAATTTTGTTTCCAGGTTGCTGAGCGATTTTTTGGCAACAGAAACTGCTGCCGACGTTCATATGATTCTTATGAAAATGGTGTCGCGTCCCTAAGCAATTAAAAACACCAACTTCTTTAAAATACAACTTTTTATTTTAAATTACTGTTATCACTATTGTTCCGACCGCTTTCTAATTGAAACCCGCACTGACCACACCAATTTAGTTTTGTACCATGAAAACTTGCACACGGAACTCGGAAGTAGAATCTGACCCTCAACATATGTAATTATTATGATGCGGTAATATTCTACAACCGATTACGAAACTGCTGGCCAATGTCGCCGATAGCAAGTACCTGTGCTGCTGTAAACAAAACGGCAAATGACTGTGCTCTATGCGAAGTAGCATGTTTAGCCACTGCCGCCTTAATGTAAACAATCACCAAATTATTTAGCAATAAGCGGGCACTTTACTGTGCGAAGTAAAGTGTTCCGCTATTGCTGGACCACAACAATGGAACGACGAGGTAATGAGAGCCCAGAAGAGTTTTTTTCATAGAATATGCAGTAAAGACCAGAAAGGTGGTTTAGCCGAAGAAGATATAATAAAATATTGTTTAAGAGGAATGAGTGAGCCGATAATGATAAATTCTTTACTAGAAATGCCGTTTCCAACAACAAATGATTTGTTGGTTGCTGTCTGAAGCTTTAAGCCACGTTCAAATAAAACGAAACTCATTGAAACAAGGAATGAAAACCCGAAATGAGAAGAAAGACGCACAACATTCAGGATTTTACTGAAAATATCGAATTTCGAGCGAATAATGACGGAAAAGTGCCCATGTGTTTCCATTGTCGAGAAAAAGGGTTATATATCGCTAAATTGCCCAAGGGAATCCACCGGTCGAATTATTGTCCACGGAGGAACGAAGATTAAAATTTAGCTGTGCTGGTCGTGGCTGCAGAAGGTGAAAAAGGACAAGTTGTTCAAGCTCGCATTGACATTGGGAGTGAAAAGTCAGTAATGTATCAAACCTTGGGAAAAAAATTGTGAATAATCTCTACAGATAAGCCTGTGATGTTAAAGGGATTTGCTGGAAGTACATTCATGGCGACTCACCATAATGAAGTACCTATGACAATGGACGAATGTACTACGAAGTGTCGACTGTATCTGGTGCTCGACGAGGTGTTATTACAAGAGGTGCTATTGGAAACTGACGTACTTTGTTTTAAAGGAAATCGACTAATTATTGAGTCACGAGAATGTCGCATGGAATCATTAGCCGACACTGGTCCTATTATTGCAAAAGAACGAGATCAGTCGCGAGATTTGCTGAATGCCTATAGTGATCGATTCGCCAAAGAATTAGGAAAGTGTGTCGTTGCCGAATTGAAAATTCAATTAATTAAGGACGAGCCGATAGACAATCGACCTTATCGCATTTCTTTTGCGAAAAGAAATAAAGTTAATGCGATTACCAAAAAATTATTGAAACATGGCATAATCAGGCCAAGTACATTTCAGTATGCGTCACCTAATTTGCTTGTGATAAGTGAAAGTAAAGATGACCGACTTTGCATTGATTACCGTCACATACATTCACTAAGAAACATCCATTTTCCATGCCGGTTATCGATGAGCAATTGGCTTTGTTATCAGCAAAAGAGTTCTTTACATCATTGGATTTACCGTCAGAATATCACAGAATTCCAAAAGCGAAGATGTTTAAGCAATACACAACATTTAGAATATAACCACATGCTATTTGGGCTTGTTAATGGCCCTAGCGTATTCCAGCAGATTGTAAATAATAGGTTAATCTCACGAATAGAACCAGGCGAAGCTTTGGCATAAATGGATGATATTATCATTCCGGGCGCAACATTTCAGGAAGGATTATGATGACTGAAAAAGTTTTTATGAATTTTGAGGACTACAGGTTTTATATTGCGAAAGAAGAAGTGGACTTTCTTGCCGGACTAAATAACATTCCTAGGACATAAAATAAGCAAACATGGAATCAAGCCTGTGTTACGAAAAACCCAAGAGTATACGAGAGTTTCTAGTACTTGTTAATCAATATGACGTACGTAGATTTCTCGGGTTGGCGGGATATTTCGAAAACTTATCGCGGACTTTGCAACGAAAGCTGAGCCTCTTACGATTTTACTAAATAATGAGGAAGAATTTAATTAGACGAAGACGCAGCAAGACACATTTGAGTTACTTCGAGACGAGTTTTGCAAGGAACCGTTATTGGTACTTTACGATCCATAGGAGTTGCAGGAGTATTGATGCAACATCAAACAAAGGGCAATATACGACCTACATGATAATTCAGTCGACATTCCACCGCAATGGAACCGGAATATCATATCTACGAGTTAGAGGTGTTAGTTTTGGTATGCAGTTTGTAGAGATTTAGGATTTATTTGCTCGGCAAACATTTTACTGTGGTGACTGGCTGTGCTGCTATCCAAACGACCAAAGTGAGCAAGCCATTAAATCCAAGAATCAGTAGATGCTGGCTAAAGTTAATGGAGTTTGACTTTGAGGTTATCATCCATCGTTTAGCGGATTGACTTGGGCATACAGACGCTCTAGGTCGTGCTCCAGTGGGCGATGCTATCACATTGACGACAGTGATGCACGAGATTTTTCGTGTAGGAGTAAATGCGCCAGATTGGCTAGCTACCTTACAGCGATCGGATATCGAGATAGGCGAAAATATCAAGATTTTAAGAGGCGAATTGGATTCACCTAAATTAACCGAAGTTAAGAGAGACTATTCGATAGAGGGTGAGTGTTTATACCGTGTAATCGACAGCGATTTAAAGTGGGTTGTACCAAAAGCTATGAGAGGGAAAATTGTGAAAAAGCACACGGCGATTCCGGATTATTCGAGGAGGAGAAAGTTATACAAAAACGTCGAAAAATAATGCGGCGTTACGTGAAAGCTTAGGTGAATGCATGCTTGGAGTGTCTCTATAATAAGCCCCCAGTAGGAGAGAAGAAAGCGGAGCTCTTCGGAGATGACATTGTACCGATTCCATTCCGAGTGTTACACACGGGTCATCTCGGTCCGTTTCCACGGAGCAGAGTTCGACATAACCATGTCTTAGATTTTATTGACAATTTCTCGAGCTACATTGTAGTTCAAAACAATGCCAGTAATAAAGACATTAAAAGAGTTGACGTCAAGGTAGATTGTTACCGACAGAGCAACCGCATTCACAGCGAAGTCATTTAAAGATTCCTGTTTGAATTGAGGAATGGAATTCAACACGTTGCATCATGTACACCTCGCGCTAATGGGGCTATTGAGCGTGCTAATCAATCTATTCTGCAGTTTATTAGAATATCTACAACGAATGAAACCGAATGGGATCAACTCATAAGGCAACAGCAGTGGGCTTTGAATTCACAGCAGAAACAGACTACTGGTTGCAGTCTGTGATATTTGTCTTAATCGAAAACCAATCTGATGTGTTTAATCTTTTATTCTAACTTCATTAGCTTATTCTAAGGTGACAGTGAATAGCCTTTCAGGTCAGAAGTTCAGTCTACTCTGAGTGAGCAGTGGCTGACAGCCGTCCCTGATCAATCGTCAGTCATGTTGACCATCTCAGTATATATATATATACATGTGTATATGCTGATTATATTTGTACATGATTCATCAGAGGCAGCTGTTCAGTGATAACTACACTACTTAAGCTACTTATCCGACACCTCCCCTTTTTAGTACAATTATCTACATAGACTCATCAGTAAATATGCTACGTTACTTTGAGTGTGCATACATTTAAATTTTCTCAATACTTATTTCACCTACTAATATACAAAGTTCAGCTCATTTCATTTAGTAAGTAGTACAAAATAGTTGAAATATTTTATGTAACTTATATATATATATTATTCTACGTTAAATTCCTACATTTATTAATATACTTCGATAGTCGTGGATATATCTTAGAAGTAATATGTATCGCATATGTCTAGTTTCCTGATTCTCCATGATACTAGTAACAATTCATAGTTCAATGTTTCATTTACTTCATCATTTCATTAATCTTAATATCTCTAGTTCGAATAACAATAAAAAGCTATACTAAATATGTATATACTATGGTCTAGTTATTTTGTATGCCATCGGAAAGATAGTGTCTTTACATGTGCCTTAGAAAAAATGAGTTGCGACGCAAGGTACTACCATTATTTAAGTGGATAAAATATGATCGCGGTGAAGTATTCTTTTTAATAACTACTGCTTCTACCCACTTTCTTCATCCCTGTACCATACTTTGTCTCCTACCTCGAAACCGCTACGTCTTTTCGCTGCTCTATCGTAGTAATATTTACTTCTCAGTGAATTTCTAACTAGCTGTTCCTGAACTATATTATTTTGATGGCCTATAAATTTACTTATCTTGCAGGGTAATGTCGATCGAGTTTTCCGACCCATTAAGAGCTCAACTGGAGATTCATTAACTGGCGTATTTCGGTACTCTAAGAGAATGCGCCATAATTCAGTTTTAGTGTTAGTAGCCTTTTCCAGTAAGCTGTTAGCCGTCTGAACAGTTCGTTCAGCTAAACCATTTGATTGATGATAGTAGGGGCTACAGGTAGTAATTTTTATGTCATTTTCGGACGCAAAATTTTTGAATATGAATGCCCCGAAGGGCATGTTATCAGCTACTATTTCTAGTGGGATGCCGTGTGTTGCAAACATATCTTTAAGTTTGGTAATTACTTCTTGTGCTGTTTTATTTCTTAAAGAAAATATTTCAAAAAATTTCGAATAATAATCAGTGACTACTAAATAAGACTTACTTCCTACTTCAAAAATATCCATGCCTACTTTATAGAAAGGTAGGCTCGGTATTGCATGTGGAATCATTGGCTCCTTGATATTTGCTTTTCTATTTTTCTGGCATATACGACATTTTGTGACAGTGTTTTCAATATCTTCGTTAATCCCTGGCCAATAAACTAATCCTCGCGCTCTCGCCTTTGTCCGTTCTATACCTTGATGAGCTTCGTGCAGTTGTTTCAGAATATCTTGTTTTAATGAGTGAGGAACTATAATTCTTTCATTGAGGAATAACAACCCATTTTCTAGAACTAGGTTATCTTTATGTTTCCAGAAAAATTTGATATATTCCGCTAAACTTTGCTTTTTATTTGGCCATCCATTACACAATATATTAGTTAAATTTCTTAGCATTGGGTCCTTGCGTGTTTCCAATGTGAACAGCTCTTTCTTTTCGTTGCTTACATTTATTGAATGAATAACATCATTAATATCCTTTATTTCAGGCGTAACTTTCTCATTGCTAAAATTTCGAGAAAGTAGATCCGCGAGTAGCATATCTTTTCCTGGGATATATTTAATCTCAAGTTTATATTTTAATAGCCGTAATTTCATACTTTGCAATCTTGCTGATGGACTCTTCCCAACTTCTTTTTCCCTAATACCTAATAGTGGTTTATGATCTGTGAGTATTGTTACTTTGCGCCCATATATGTACTTATGAAATTTGTCGCATGCAAATACCACAGCTATAAGTTCTTTTTCGATCTGCGCATAATTAACTTCTGCTTGCGATAAACTTCGAGACGCAAAGCTGACTGGTTTTCTTTCTTGAAGTAGAGCGCAAGCCAAACCAAATTTCGAAGCATCGGCTTGTATCGTAATTTCCTTAGATACATCAAAAGGCTTCAGGCTTGGCGCGTTCATAATGGCATCTTTTAGCTTATTCAAGCACTCCGTATGTGTAGGAAGCCATCGAAATACCACGTTTTTCTTCAGTAATTCCCTCAACGGTTGATTCAAATTAGCTAAATGTGGAATAAATTCACGCAAGTAGTTTATCATTCCCAGAATTCTTTGCAATTCTTTCTTGTTTTCAGGTTGGCTGATTGCTTCAATCGCCTTCATATGCTGTGGATCACAGCGAATACCCTCGGATGATATCACATGACCAAGATAATAAACTTGATTCACGCGATACTGAATCTTGTCCTTATTAAACTTCACGTTTCGTTGTATGGCACATTCCATCACTTTTTTGAGATTCAGGTCGTGCTCTTCTGCTGTTTTCCCAACAACCAAAATATCGTCAATGTATGTGATTACTCCTGGAATATCTGAAAAATTCTTCTCATTGAGCTTCTGGAAAGCTTCTGGTGCTTTTATTCCGAACGGTAAACGCTTGAACCGATAGCATCCAAATGGTGTGGAAAATGTGCATAATTTACTTGATTTTTCATCAAGTCCGACTTGCCAATATCCTTCACTAAGGTCTAACACAGTAAAATATTTCATATTTGCAAGTTTTGCCGATATTTCTTGAAATGATGGTATTGTATAGCACTCATCTTTAATAGCCTTGTTAAGATATTTGGGATCAAGGCATAGTCTTAGTTCTCTATTTTTCTTTTCTACTACTACCAGGTTTGATACCCATTCTGCGGGTTCATCTACTTTTACAATAATTTGTCTTTTACACAGTATTTTTAATTCTTTTTCAAGTGGTTTGTATAACGATAGTGGCACTCTTCTAGCCGGTCTGACGATGGGTTCCGCATCTGTTCTTAATTCAATTTTGAAATTTTCTTTAAATTTCCCTAGACCCTCGAAAACTTCTTTATAGTTCTCTATAAACTGATTCATATTTCCTAAGATAACGACATTTATTCTTTTCAATAATTCTAATTGTATGCAAGCTTGCAGACCTAATATTGAAGCCGCCTTGGTATCGACTATTACAAAATCTAGTTTCGTACTCTTATTATCAACGGAACACTGAAGTGTAGCTACCACTACAGAATTTATGTTAGTTCCTCCATAGGCTTCTAATACCGTTTGTGCTTTTCTATAGGACACTCCACTGATCATATTAAAAATATGGTACGGAATGATATTGACATCCGCACCCGTATCTAATTTGAATGCTATTACTTTATTATTAATTCTTATTTCTTTGTACCAAGCTCTTTCAAGTTTATTTAAATTATTTATTTGGCTTGCATGTAGAGAGTCAAATAACAATTTTTTTCAGAAATTTTTTGAACTACCTCACGTACCTTGTTTTGATTACATGCCACCGCAGAATGGTTGAGCTTACCACATTTAGCACATTTTTTCTTCCATGCTGGACACTTTCCTTTCCGATGGTGTCGTGAACAGAACTTGCAATCTATTTCAGTTGGATTATTCACTGGACTCGATACCCTAAAATTATTATTACAATTAAATGTTTGAAAAGTTTTATATCCCTTATCTATATAATTAGAACGAATACTTTTCCCTTCGCCTGTCCCAGCTGCGGATGGTAGTTTTTGCGCGACAACGTCTATTGACTGCTGTTCATGGCCTGGCTTTTGTATAACAGCTTGTTGTTGTCTGGATAGCTCAGCTGTTCGTGCAGATGTAATGGCCTTTTCCACCGTCAAGTCCTCTGTTTCAAGTAACCTCTTCTGAAGCGATTTATCAGCAACACCAAGCACAAACCGATCTCTAAGCATACGTTGTTCTTGATCACCAAACTCACACGACCTTATTAGCTTTTTTAAGTCCATTAAATAGGTATCAAATGGCTCGTTGAATAACTGCTTTCTGCTATGAAAGACATAGCTTTTATACACTTGATTCTTTTTCGCTGCACAAAATAATTCAAATGCTTTCACTACTTCTTTATAGTTTTCCCGCTGCTCGTTAGTTAGATTAAAACTATTAAAAAGTTCCACCGCCTCAGGGCCGACAGCGTTCAGAAATACTGCGACTTGTACACATTCAGATTTTTTACTGAGCTCTGCAGCTATATAGAAAAACTGAAAATTCTGCTGGAACGTTCTCCAGTTTTCTGATGCATTTCCATCCAGACTCAGCTTATCAACTTTTTTAGAAACTCCATATTTTTTTCTATTGTTACAATGCGGTACTTTGGGGGTCTGCCACGTGGTCGTTTTTCTTTATCAATTTCTCGGTTTTTTGCGATCCCCATACATATATGTGGAGTAGAGTAATTGCATAATACTTATTGCTGGGAGTAGACTTTTCTTGACTAAACCGCTATTGCCTCATTCAGTGCACATTCCGTTTAAATCCTACTTTTCTGTTTCACCACGTACTCATCCCACAATAATTCTTTATGTAGTTTTAACGCTGCCACTCGTTTGTCGAATTTCTAGAATATTTCAATATTCTGCTTTTATTTCACTTTTCATTTATTTTAGAATGTTCTATGACCACGTGCACTTCACTTATTCCGCAATGTATTCTTTTTATATGTGTTTCAAATTCTCTTCTTTTCTACTTTTCATTGTAAAATTAAATTCACCTCGTCGCCATGTGATATTTGTCTTAATCGAAAACCAATCTGATGTGTTTAATCTTTTATTCTAACTTCATTAGCTTATTCTAAGGTGACAGTGAATAGCCTTTCAGGTCAGAAGTTCAGTCTACTCTGAGTGAGCAGTGGCTGACAGCCGTCCCTGATCAATCGTCAGTCATGTTGACCATCTCAGTATATATATATATACATGTGTATATGCTGATTATATTTGTACATGATTCATCAGAGGCAGCTGTTCAGTGATAACTACACTACTTAAGCTACTTATCCAACACAGTCCAAATGAGGTAGTATTTGACTTCCAACTGAGAGATCTTATTTCAAGTACGATAGTGGATGCGTTACAGGATAATTCCGACGAAACTATAAACCAGACGACAGATTCGTCAGAAAAGCGACAAGAGATAGCATCGAAAATTGAACCCAAGCGAATACGCTGGAAAGCCAGATATGACGAACAACATCATAATCCAAAACGATATGAAAAAGGAGATCTTGTCGTAATTAAACATATTTCCCCAGCAACAGAAGAAAGCAGGAAACCGAAACCTATGTATCGAGCACCGTTTTATGTAGGTGACATTCTGGAGCGGGACAGATACTTAATCACTGATCCACGGGATTTACCGAAAACTCAGAAGCCGTTCAAGTCAGAATATACATGACCAAAATTGGACGATATCGACATCGAGGGAGGATGCAGACGAAGAATCTGAGACGGATACCGATGTGGATGGTCGAGTTGTCAACCCATAAGAAAGGGAAAAAGAAGATTAAGAAAATGATACAATGCAAAAATAAATATTAAGAAGTTTTGTTTTTCAAATGATTTGTAAAATTTAGTTACAATATGATATCTAAAGTTATTAGTCCACATTTTTTATTACGTCCTGACACAATGTAGACATTTTTTGACGCAGACAAACAAAAGTAGATCCAATTCACCTTTGTCATAGTTATATAATATATCAGTGGTAATGTACATTCGTACATCAAACTGACAGGAAACCATAATAAAAATAAAAGAAAATCTTTACCAGGACTGTCCAGACAGTTTTATACATCAAAATATTTCCCTATTACCAAACAGATGGCGCTGCAGCAGACAACCAAAAATTATCGAAACTTCGATGAAATATTGAATATTTCGAAAATGTAACGTTCGAGAGTGTCTATAAAAGCCGAAGCAGCGCTCTAACCAATCACCATTCCTTTCCCAGCCATCCTTGGTAGCTGCCAAGGTCCTTTCCGCTTTTATATACCGCATTAAGGTTTGCAGTTATTGTGTCTCTACTTTTCTATACACCGCATTAAAGTGTATAGAAAATATCAGACTGTAAATCACACTTACATTTACAGTTACTATTACATCTACCCCAATTCTATACACTGCATTAAAGTGAATTGAATCCATTTGTATATTGACCGTAAACCGCAATAACGTTTACGATTCTTTCTTCTACGTATTCTAATCTTTTCTTTAACTGTCTCATTGCAGATAAAACCAAAGTATTAGTATTAAGTTAAAAGACTGAATTATTGTTATTTTTTTATATATTTTTTTCTGTTCCTTGAATAAATAAGTTTTGTATTGTTGTATGCATTGTTTTTTGTACCAGTAGACACTTGTTGAAACTGATTGACTATTATTTTTTGCAACTAGCACCCTGTCCTATACTTCATTTTGTAAGACAACCTGACCGCAGGTTCGTACAGGTAACGTTTAGCAGTTCTGTTTCACAATCGCGTGACTTAGATCAGGGTCTTATTCTAACAAAATAAAAGAGACCAATTTTCAGATAATTCTACAGAAATACGTAGAATCAGAAAAGGCAGTAGAGTACTGCGTTTTTTTAATTGTATTCCTGATGTTCGGGAGAACAGAAAATTTTTTTGGAAAGGATGGTGAGGGTGGTGAGTAATGGTTGTCCGTAACGGGGCATTAGGGGTATCAAATTAAATTAGTATGAGTGTATAACCTCCTGTAAACGTCATATGGACGCTTTCACCGTTAAAAAAAACTTTTTTGATACTTGGATTATATACACCTCCTTCATAATTTTGCATTAATTTTGCCCATTCTTTCCTTCGTAGACATGAGTGATCTGTTGTGAACGAGTTTTCTTAAGGTGGAAAATTTCCCGGACGTAACGTTTCTTCGCAAACACGATATTAAAATAAAGCCATTTTCGCTAAAAATTGACTATTTATTACTTTCAAAAGGATGTCTAATTTCTTTTCGAGTTATCTCCGAAATTAATTCTCGAATTTAAAAAGTATATATGTATGTATATATATATGTGATAAGGGGACAACTGAAAATGCGAGTTCATTCTACAAGCAAGCTGTACCGTCTATATTTAAAAATTTTGTAAAGTTTCTTCTGTGATGGAAAACCAGCAAATTGAGTTTTTTCATGTCACCTCAAATTATCTTAACACACCAAAATCGTTATTTCTTTGTAAATGTCGGATGGATATCAATTTTTTTTTTCAGAATACAGCTAGGATATGCGGGATTATTATGCTATAATCTTAAAGGGTAAACCCAGGGGTGGGAAGGAGTAGAGGTAAAATCGGAAAAATTAAAATTATCTATTGTCATATTCCATTTAAGATTGATTAACCACAAGTCATTGTTCCTGGTGGTTTCGGAATAATTAACAAAATTATAATTGATTTGAAAATTTAGTTCTATGAAATGGCATTTATTCCAGATTTTACTTTTTTTCTTATTAGTGTGATCATAAGATGATTGCGTATACGAAATTTGGGAATTCTAAGATTTCATTTTTCTATTTAAAAAAATTGACATTCCTATTGTTAGTCAAGTCACTCAACTGGACGTATGGAATTAGCTGTGACCCCAATTTTTTTCTACAAATTTTAGGAAACTACATTATATTAAAAAAAACAAACAATTCACTTTGATAACTAAAGTTTATTATTAAAAAAAAAAAAAAAAAAAAAAAAAAAAAAAATTACCGAAAAAATAAAATCTTTTTAAGTTAACACATACTGGCGATCTTCTTGCCTTTTAGAAAAGTAAAAAAAAAAAATAAGAGAAGAAAAGCTACATTATTCACTCAAACCTACAATCTCATCATAGGTAAACGCACCTATTACCGGCCATCACTAGTTCCCGGCGACCGACGCTAGCAAAGTACCAAAATAAATCCATCAACTTACACATTAAGATCATTTGAAATGATTCATTAAAATAATTGGTTTGTTGTCTAAGTACTACAAAAGGTTTGACGATATATTACGCACTCCTGCGAGTGCAGTTTACATTTTATTTCAAGTCTACCCTTTGCAATGTGCGGAAGTGAGCTTATCGTCTTAATTGTGCTTAAGTGACGCGCGACTTTTATTGCATATTAGTAGCATTTTATTTCAAAAATAAGTTATTTAGCTGTATATTTCTATATGAAATACGTGTAAAGTTAATAAACTGGTCGGAAAGTAACGAACAATTACGTAGTAATAGGAAAATTATCCTGGCCGGTTTTTGAAACAGTTTTCTGCTGAATTTTTAATAACCAGCATGGCCGGAGTTTAGATTTCATTGTATTATATACCAGCCAATAAATTAAAGAAGCAAAATTAGTACAATTATAATGAATATTTTTTTAGAAAATCGGAAGGTTATTTTATTAATAAACGAAATTACTTGATATATGAAATTAACGGTATAATAAAATCCCTTGGAAACGCGTTCTTTGAGAGACACTTTCTTTCAAAGAAATCAACTTGACAGGATAACGAAAAGTTGTTTTTTTTTTAATTAAATAAACTCAAGGCTATTGTAGTAGTTTACATTACAGTCATTTAAATTATAAAGTAAAATATAAAATAAATGCTTTATGGAGTTGTGTCGTCATTTTCTAAATGAATTAAGTTGTGGCCTGTATCTAACGCAGCTTTTGCTTGGAAGTATTTATTTACGGCCACAGTACAAATTTCGTAGTTGGAATGCAGTTGTTAGATAATCTGTTTTTCTTTTAACATGATGTCTTCAAAATCGAGATCATACAGGGAACATAGTCTAAAAGCAGCTTTAGATAGCATTCGGATAGAGGGAAGGTCAATAAGGGAAGCTAGCAGAAAATTCGGGGTGCGAAGAACTACACTACAGGATAAGCTAAGTGGAAAACTTCCTGAAGAGGTTTCGACTCCTGGCCCATTTGCTATCCTTACTCCTTCAAAAGAAGAAAAAATAATGAAATGGTGTATCAGCTTGACCAAATGTGGGTTTCCCATTAAGAGAGAAGATCTACTGGACACAGTACAGAAGATAATAAAGGACGATGGCCGGAAAACTTAAGAATGGACGATGGTTCGATTCATTTGTAAAAAGACATCCTGAAATTGTGCAGCGTATACCGGATAGCATCACCAAGGGGAGGGCTGTGATTACAGAGGCGTCAGTTAGATCATGGTTCGAACAATTGAAACATTATTTGAAATCAATTGAAGCTGAAAACATACTAAATGATCCCAGAAGACTTTTAAATGGGGATGAAACTGGGTTCAGCTTATGTCCCAAAACTGGACGGGTATTGGCTTTAAAAGGATACCGGAACGTATACGACATCAAGTCAGGTAATGAAAAGATACTATTACCGTGTTATTTACCTTCAACGTAAACGGAGAGGTCATTACACTTTGTGTAGTCACCCCCCCCCCCCACCCCCTAGATGTGCTTAACACCATTCCGTCCAATTTGTAATTAGGATTGTCCGATTCTTGATGGATGAAAGGAAACATATTTTTTGAGTACGTTGCTAATCGTTTAGTTAAATGGCTGAAAGATAATAAGGTTCAAAGGCCAATTATATTCTTTGTAGACGGACATAAATCCCATTTAACACAGGAGTTAAGCCAATATTGTCATGATAATGAAATTATCTGCTATGCTTTACCACCTAACATAACGTACATTATGCAGCTATATACATTATGCCGATGTAAGCGTATTCAGACCGTTAAAGTCAGAATGGAGAAAAACTGTGTCAACTTGGCAAAGGTCTACAGGAAGTGTTGAAATGTAACGAAACTAATATTCTGTTCTCTACCAGAAACAACTGTGTTAAGAATGGAAACACTTCCAGAAACTATTCGTAGTTAACTCCGATGCAATTGATTACACAAAGTGTGTACGAGATTTCATTGCCGAAGAAATGAGAGAGAACGTACCACTTGAAGAAGGTTCAGATCGCTATGATGCTGCTGTAAAAGTAATCAATTATATTGGCCCAAATTTACGGCTAAGGAATATAACTGTAGACATGTTATTGGAAGAAATTGAAAAGCCAAAGTGGTACCTTCAAGAGCTGTGGATGAGTATCCGATATCTGATCGAACCGTTTTAGATGCTTTAAAAACCACGGCACCGGAGTGTATGACTTCGAAAAGCAAAATGTTCTGGACAGAAGTTTTCAGATGTGTGAAACTTCCCAGTGATTTACTGGTCCAAACATGTGAGGCGAATTTGTCTGCAGGCCCGATTTTAATATCTGCACCAAAAAACATGCAAGTCCTAAGGCGTCAACATCGAAAATTAGTGCATACCTTGGGTCACCAACACTGTCAACTAGTCGGCTTGCGACGCGTTCTAGTACTCCTTCTCTTCAAAACAGGCTATAGTCAAGAGAATGTTCCCGAGTGTGAATAAGCATTTGTCCATTCCTTCCAGCAACCATATTTTTTCCAAACAAAAGAGAAAGAAAGGTCAAAAAATGCCAAGTGCAATATCTTCCATAGATTGGAGAAAAATTATTGTTACGAAGGAAAAAGAAAAGAAAGAGAAGTTTGAAGCTACTAAGAAGAGAAGAAAAGATAGGTTGATGAAAAGGGAAAAGAAAGAATTAAAAAAATTAAAGAAACGGCCAAAGACAATTCAA
This sequence comes from Dioctria linearis, assembly GCA_963930735.1. Classification (NCBI taxonomy): domain Eukaryota; kingdom Metazoa; phylum Arthropoda; class Insecta; order Diptera; family Asilidae; genus Dioctria; species Dioctria linearis. The sequence goes on from OZ005740.1 coordinate 65,472,154, forward strand.
AAACGCGCAAAGTGTGACGATGAACTGATAACTGACGTAGAAAATCACGGAGTTCAACAACGTTGAAGTAGCCTTCAAATCTACTTTTTATCGTCAAGACTATCTAAAATAAATGTACCTACTTGCCTTATTTTTGTTAAAAAAGAATATAGGATATTTACATATATATATATATTTATTTCCTGTTTAAGAAAATATCTTGTAATCGACTGAATTCCTATATTTTTAAAAATGAACTGTGATTATGTTTCGTGTTTCACTTTAAGAAAATGAACTTGTTTTTCCCGAAAAATATATTCTGATGCCTTTAATTTTAGTCTTTTCTTTGCATTTTGAAAAATAATTGATTTTTCCTTCTGGTCGGTAATAGACGCGCTCTTGGCCGGAAATAGAATTTTCGTCGCCGGAAACTAACGAAAGTGATGTTTTGTATACTATTTGGTTAGAATAATGTTTTAGAAAGTAAATATATAACGAAAATCACAGAAATAGGTAAAAGAGAAGTACACTTATGCATTTAAAATATAACATGTTTCACCAAAGCAAACTCCACCATTATATAAAGGATCGATTAAAAAAAAGTGTTAGTTGGCCGGTAATAGGTACATTTACCATATTGTTTATTTTCGCTGGAACTCATCCGAAAATATTAAAAGTTTCGAAATTTCTAAAGAAGTAACAAATTTTACTTGACGAAAAAAATTACGTAAGTGGGCGCATGGGGTCACATTCAACATAGTACAAAAGCATGCGCACGTTGCAGAGGCTCGAGTACGACTAGTGTCTAATTAGTTTTCTAAGAAGTTCGAGAAAGTATACGTTCTACATTTTTTTCGAGGTTAGAATTGTACCTGTCAATTCAATTGAATATCATGACTCAAATTCAATTCAAATTCAAACTTTATTCAGTGTATACAACAAGCTTTTAACTATGTACTCGTATACGAAATTATAAAATGGTGAGAATTAAATTAAAGAGGAAAAAAAAGCTATCTTACAACTATGTAGCTTACAATAATCAAAATAATATAAACATGAGAAAAGAAGAATAAGAGAAAGAAAAGAGAAGAAAGAAAATGATAAATCAAACAAATCTACCAAAAATTGTTGTCAGGAGCGAACCCACCTCATGCATTCGCGACCTCAATTAATCTCAGTGGATACTATGTACTATGTATTTTCTCCCTGAAAATCCTCGTTGAGCTAATCGTCCCAATGACATTGGGAAGAGAGCTCCATTTACGTCCAATGTGGACAAGGTAAGAGCGTTGCCCAACTATGTGCAGAATTGGGCTATAAGTAGGTTCGAATGGTAAACGCATATTTATTAGATGTAGGAAACTTAGGGCGGTGAAATCACGATAAGCAATCAACGAGCATCCCAGAACTGAGGAAATATATTGTGACACATGATCAAACCGACGTAGTCCATAAGCATAACGCACTCAATCGTTGAATGCTACATTTAGCTTACGATTACAAGCTGTGTCGAGGAACGAGAAGATAGTGCTGCAATAAACCAAGTGAGGGACAAGCAGAGCCTTAACCAGTTTGAGCTGCAGTCCCACTGACAATAACCTCACTGAGAGCCATATCCTGCGGAGGTCACCATACATTTAGCAGACTATGCTACAAACATGAGCACATCAGGTTAGTTTGCTGTTAAGGGCAATTACAATGCTGGTAACCTTTTCGGTAATATGTCATTATTAAACAGTATGGGAGGGAGTTGCATCGTGTCAAAGCCCCACTATAAAAGTCCAAGCAAGTCGACTTCTTCGGATTGAGCAAGAGCCGGTTAGATTGAGCCCAAGAGGAGATCCGAGTTAGATCGCTATTAATGCGAACACTACAGTCCTCCTGTCTTCCAATAGGTCTAGACAAATAGATCTGCACGTCATCAGCGTACCTATATATCTAAGATTGCATCCATTACAAAATGCGGAAGATCATTTATAAACAAGGTAAAGAGTAAAAGTCCAGAATTAATTGGAAGGAAGTTAGATGTAACTGCATCAACTAAGACTTGTTGGAAGCGATTGCATAGAAATACTCTGATCATCTTAATTGCAGTTCAGGAGAAAAAGAATTTGTCATATAATTTGTGTAGAAGAATTGTGTGATTAACGCTGTCTAATGCATTGGAAAAATCAACCAGAACTAAGATGGATAGATGTTTATTATCTAGCCCGCTTCGAATATCTGTAGCGACTTTCAGTAGAGCAGTCTCGCAGCCACGCCCAAGACGAAACCCACACTGCAATCTAAAGAGCAAATCATTGCGCTCGGCAAAAGTAATTATTTACGAAGCCATCAGCCCCTCCAATACTTTCTCTAGGAAGCATAGTATACTTATAGGATGTAAATCGCTTGGATCGTTAGGAGCAGAGTTCTTTGCCTGTAGTAGCACTATAGAAATTTTCCACTTACGAGGAAGGCATGAATTGTATATACATATATATAACAGGGAACTACATATTACTGGAAAGAGAAGTTTTATAAATCTGGGTGAGATACTATCATCGCCGGTGGCCTCTGATTTGAAACTATCGATCTTCTAATACCTAGGAAGTTGTTACAGATCGGATGCTGAAGTTCACTGATTCTTCATTAAAGTTTAAATGAGCTACATGAGGAAGTATTGGAGAGACCAGCATAGCGGTTGCAAAAAAATTGTTAAGAACGTGTGATCGATGCAACATGGTGATTTATCACTAGCATGAATACCCCATTTACGCAGATTGGACCATAGTTTTTTTTCGTGTTAGCGAGGGGTCAAGTATTCTGCTAAAATAAGCTATTTTCACACTTCTGATTTTTTCAGTTACTAGATTTCTTGCGCATTTATATGCAATTCGACCTTGAGGAGTTTTGAGCAACTTGTAGCCACGGAAAAGGTATTCTCTTCCGGCAATCATATTCTCAATTTCGGAGGAGTACCATGTGCCGCTCAGGAGCGAATTTATCATGTAAGTAATTTACCAGTGCATAAAATGTTTGTAATTGATCATCTATAAAGTTATAATTTTTAATAGGTTCCCAGTTAAGCGTTGATGAATCTTCCAGTAGACGCTCCACATTGATTCTATTGTAATTACGAGACTTTTGGGTTGAATAGTCATAATGATCTCGTAGAACAGGAAGATAAAGTCAGGATCGAAATTACTAAGCGGACATAGTTGATTGAAGAATAAGACTTTGTTTAAGTCAGAGCTGAAGAACAGATCCAGGAGCGATGGATTGTTGTAGGGTTAAACGATGTCTCTTGCATTTTCCGTGCTCTGCCCACTTACAGGTATATAAATGAACTGGCTGATCTCCTATTTCATGTGGCACCAGGTTTTATTTCAGAAAATATTCTCTCGCTCTCAATGCTGCCAACTGTCGTAATCTGGCGCTATATTTAAATTATTTGGAGATTTACTTATATACATGTCATTGGGATTTACCGTATTTACCACAAAAGAATTTGGAACTATTTTTGTTTTTAAATTTTAATTATGAGTCGATAGAAGTATTTTCTAACAAGGTATTTTGTAAGAAAGGTTTGATTACCTTCTGCAAATACCGCTCAACCTTAAGCAATTTCTGGTTACCAATTGTTACAATTCAATGGGAAATAATGCTCTGATGGAAAGAGACCAAAATATATAAGTGATGCCATTTGCTTTCATGCATTTTTGGTTCAACGAGCAGTACATTTATATACATGTCAGTGGTTCTGCCCGTAGTTAGAGAAAACACGCAATAAATGAAGAAATAGTGTCGGAAATTATAACGCTGGTGTAGAGTCAATAATTTCGTGGTTTTATTCTCCTGTTCACCAAGTCTACTACACTCTAAGTCACACTCGAACCAAATCTTGAGAATTCAGTAACAACCTACTCTAAGTTAATTAATAGAAAATGGATATGTATAGTATATAGAATTAATAGTAAAATTATACTAAAATACCATAAAATGTGATATATAGTAAATGCAAAAAGTGACTAGAACTAAACCAATTAAAAAGAGTTTAGTTGTAGCATTGTGTTTAGAGAATATAGTGAACGCAAGAATGGAAATCGGCTGTTGGGTACACTGCTCGCTAGAGGCGCCACGTCGCTGTACTATCCGAGACTCAAGCCCATTTACTGTAAAATAAAAGTCTTTCTTTCAATTGTGAATCAAAATAAAGCGCAGTTTGTTGATATGAAGCATATTTTAGGAAATAGGACTAACAAAGTAAATGGTTGTTGCCAGATTGTTGTTTGTATAGCCAATGATTTGCGAACAGTCCCAACGAATAGTTTTCAAAGACGTATGGCAACGATAATAGGCATAGAAAGAATAGCTTAGCATACCAACTGCACTTCTTTATTTGTCGTTTGAAGTGTTACCATTTCATATAAAATTGTTTGTTAATTATATTGACCTAATTACAAATTTTTTACCTAAATTTATAATAAATGTTAAATTTCAAATATTTTAAAAAAGTTAATAATTCTTCAGCTTAAGAGTAATTATTATGTGCAAGTGGAAATGTAGTGTTTGCACGTGTTTCGTTGTTGCTGATTGGCTCATTTCACTACGAAGTTATTACAATGTAAACCTCTGGTACATTTTTTCTTTAGGTCGGTATATTCATGTGTTGACATTGTTATGGCCCAATATGAGGAAGATTCTTCTTCCAGCAGCCAAGGGCGCATTCTAGCGAAATAATCAGCAATTGCTAAACAATAACCTCGCATGGTATTGTTCTGCAACTGTCGGTTATTTTGCTGATTAGCCCAACAGCTGGCTGCGATGAGCGCTTAGTGGAGCAATCGACGATTACAATAATAATTAACCTCGCATGGTAATTATTATGTAAGGCGATTGTTTACTACTAAGCGACTCAGGTGCTGCAACTGGTAGAACAAACGACAAGGTTGTCGTCGTTTGTTTACATCCGCGTTGTGAGCAAAGAAAGCTTACTTCCGAGTATAGGTTCATAAAAGACCAATGACTGGTCTGTCGAGGGCCTGTAGTATTTTTTAGCCTGCAGTATTCTAGCCGTTCAGTTCAGAGTCGCGTGTTTTTTTACAAGTTAGCTTACAAGTTAAGAGTGCGGTGTCATACATATCGGTATGTATGTATAAATATTGTGAGATAGGTCAGTTTATTCAAAGTGAATATAGATTCGTAATTGTTTTCATTTATTTATTTTATTATTGGTTTTATTTAGTGGATTGCTTTTGGGACACGACATATTTGGCGCAGCCGGTGAAAAGTTTAAGTGTTGCTGTAAGACAGGTATTGTGTTTGTTGTGTTTTTATTTGTGGGAGTTATGCTTTTTTAGCTGCTCCACTTTTTGTTATTTTTGGGAGTTATGCTTTTTTAGCTGCTCCATTTTTTGGGAGTTATGCTTTTTAAGCTGCTCCATTGTCAGCTACTCCATTTTTTATTTATCGACTTTTATTATTAGAACATTTCAGAGTGAAATTTTGTTGTGCGGCGACATAGGAAACAAAAAGTGTTTTTGTGGTTATGATTTGTGTAATTAGGTATTCTAAATGTTAGGTTATTGGAAGGGGTTACATTTTCGCTGCTTATTGATGGTATGCTCTTAAGAGGAAATTGTGAAAAAATGAGCTGTCTTGTGTACGCATAGAGTTTCAAAGAAAAAGAAACGAGACTTAAAAGAGTAAGAAAAAGTAGAAATTGAGAAGTTGTGGATCTTCTGGTGACTATAACCTTCGACATTATTCAAAAAGAGGAAGGGACAATAGAAAAGGCACTAGAGGATTGCCGCGAGGAAATTAAAGCTCTGGTCAAGAAGATAAATACCTTAAACATTCAATTGAAGGAAGCAGAGCAGACAGCGGCCGAAATCGAACGAGAATTGCCGATAGAATTGCAGGAACGTCAGTCAACCACCAAGGGCAATAGCAACCAAGGAACAGCAGAAAGTGGTCACCAAGAAGATTAGTATTTTGGGACCATCAGTCGGAGCCAAAACAAAATTCGATCGCAGCGGCAGTGTAATTATCGTAAAGGAAAATAAGGACAGTGGAAAATCAAACGAAGATCACATTAAAATGGTGGATATACACGACAAAGTAATGGATATGGTCGTCTAGTACGTACCCATGTTTTCCGGAGATCGATCTCCAAAACTGGTGAAAGAGGTGTACAGATTCTTAAGTTGCGGCAAGGATTTGTACGACCGACTGAAACCTGAGGAGCAGAACATTTTTATGCAATGTGTGAAGTATCGGTTTACGGATGATGCTTACTATCTGGTAAGTTCAGAAGAACCAAAAGATTTTGAAGCTCTGCAATTGATAACTAAAACAGCTTATATGCCGAAGAAGTCATTTAGTGAATTGCGAACGGAGGCGGTGCCCGCAGACAAAGACCAGGTGAAGACATCCGAGAATTTGCGGACCGATTGAAGGAACTGTTGAGCCAGATCAAGACATCCGTATCAGCAAAGTACCCGGACAAAGACAGAGGACTAATAGCGGAGTTAGAGTCAGATGCAGTGGCAACCTTTAAGGGTGGTGTGCTTAATCATGCCACTCAGGTACATCTGACGGGAAGGAAGTTCGAGTCTCTGGAGGCAGTGCGTGAGGAAGCGGCTTACTTTGAGAAGGATGCAAAACGTCTTCAACTTCGGCCATCAGGAGTAGGGGAGATGTTTAAGAGTAAGGGCGGAATCCCTCAGAATGCATGGGAGCCCAGGTTGGCCAAGAAAGATCCAGGGGGGCCATCTTAGTCAAATGTAAGAGAATACCGAGGAACCCCGCCCAGAAGCAGTCAGCGAGGTTCTAAGCAATGCTTTCGATGTGGAAAGGAGGGACACTTCGCAAAGGAGTGTGGTGCGGAACGACAGCCTCCATTCTGCACCAGATGCCGAAGCTATGGTCATGTAGCGATGGAATGTAGGAAGCAGCAAGTGAGATTCGCGAATGTAGCCACAAGCGCAAGAAATGAATCTCGAGAGGAAATCGAAGTTTTATACTGCCAGTTTTACAGAACTTGCGATCACTTCACTGAAAACTGTCTGCGGAAGTACTTAGCAGAGCAAAACAGCAGTTGGGAAACGGAGAGCGGCAGCTGGGGAATTCATCCACAGCTGCCTTCCATTGACAAAATCAGAATTTTTGAAACCTCAAATAAAGGAAACCAGTACACTAGAATTAAACCCGTTAAATAATAACATAATTACAGTAGGGTCAGACATAGAATTGGAAGACAGATTAAGATTACTTGTGGATACTGGAGCGACTTGTAGCATAATTAAGATAAGTCAATAATAAAAATACACCCATACAGACTCAACAACGAATAATGATAGGGGGATTATTTTTAGCTCAAAACAGCTCGATTGGAACTTGGAAGGCCATTTACGCATCGGTTCAGTCATTCGGTCCTGTGAATTCCACACCATTGAAGACACAGGCTCAATACCAACCGATGGGATACTGGGGATGGACTTCCTTAAAGGCAAGGTCATCATCGATTGTATAGATGAAAAGGTGGCAATAAAAGGCGAGGCAAGGACTGTGAAATAAAATCCACTTTTCCGAAACATAACAGGAAATGAACGTGTCGAGACAATCGTCTTGAAGAAGGGTACAGAAAAAAGCACAAGTATACCGAGCATTAATAAAGTCTTAGTCACCTCAGCTGAGGAGGAAAAAAATAGGATTCAAGAGCGGATGTCAGCATTGAAAGCTATTGTGAGTAAAGCAAGTGGAGCTGTGGACAGTATAAACAGGTACCTAGGTGGGCTGAATAGTAGTAGTAAAAAAGAGAATACGAATGCAGCTGAAAACGAGACTGAATTAGATAAGTGAAACACCAAGGTAGAAGAAATGATGCAGGTAAATCACACAAGTATATAGTCACAGTTAGGCGGATGTGAAGGAAGCACTTTGCCAACAGCCCCTCGCATGGGAACTGAACAAAGGGTTAAAAGTGTTTAAACAGAAGCATCCTTAACCCTGGAATGCTACCCGTGAGTAAATTTTACTCACCTTCTGCTTGAAGGCTGCACTGCTCTTTACGACATATGGCCACAGCGTCCCCACTTCTTAAGTGCTTTGCCTGAAGCGTGATTGTTAATTTTAGGGAGGGAGAGCCTTCCCAGCAGGTCAGCCCTCTCATTACTCATGCTCCTCATTGGCCGGTAACCCAAAATTGTAGTATAAAATCTATTAAAAATAAAAAAAATTTACAAGGTGTACAAAATATGATTCTTTCATTTCTAATTATCCTTACTTTATTAATTAAAATTTCTTTATATAAGTTTTAAATTATTCTTGCGAGAATGCAATTCTTTCATTTTTCTGTTATTGTATTCCGCTAAAATATTTCAGCTCTTTTGTTAATAATTTATTCTTGTGTGAGTAATATTTACTCAAGGTTACCAATAAGCGAATATTGAAACGGGTTAGTATTCCAGGGTTAAGGTGACCTCAGGAAATGTGGGGTGAGTGACACCTGGCAGAGGGCGATGGTGAAGATAGGGAATCCGAACCTCCTCGCAAGGAGGTGGGACTTCTTAACTCTGGAGCCAAGATACCGGAGGACCAGCGGAACCACCCACAGATGAGGAAGGCATCATTTTCCAGACATAATTCAGGTTCAATTTTCAGGCTAGAAGCCAGGACAGAACAACTGGTAAAGATAGATGTGGCCAGTCAAGAAGAGTTGGTATGCATGGCGGCGGAAATCAGTCCAGGAGTATATTGTGGGAACACTATAATTAAACCTAGGAATGGACAGGCATTTGTGGGTGTTATTAACGCCCGAACAGAACCGGTTGAAATTATGAATTTTCAGCCCTAATTAAAAAGATTAAACGAATTTGTAATATCCCCATTCTCACACCCTAGAAGTAAGACCCACGCCAGCCAACACCGACTTAAGCTCATGAGGGACTCGTTAGTGCTGGAGGAAAGTCTGAATGCAGAAGGAAAAGAGTCCGTTGCTCAACTTTGTTATGAATATAGCGATATTTTTTATTTACCGGGAGATAAGCGCACGTACACGTCAACGAAAACTTTCAAATTGCCACTTATAGCAAACGCAGGCCCAATACATAAAAAACAGTACAGGATGCCAGAAGCTCTCAGAGAAGAATGCCAGAAACAGCTAGCAATGCTTCTAGAAGAAGATATCATAGAACCCAGTAAAAATCCATTCAATTTTCCAGTTCTACTTATCCCTAAAAAGGGAATGGATGAAGATGGTAATCGGAAGTTTAGACTGTGCGTAGACTTTCGAGAACTGAACAAAGTGTGCATCCCTTACGCATATCCTCTCCCACAAATAGAAGATATATTGGACAGATTGGGTCACTCCAGGTACTTCTCCACGTTAGATCTAGCTAACGGGTACCACCAAGTACTAATTGATCCAGCAGATAGTGAGAAAACAGCATTCAGTACCAATTTCAATCACTTTCAGTATAAGCGATTGCCATTTGCACTAAAAACTGCTCCCCCATTCTTTCAGTCGTTATTGAATGGGATTTTGACAGGGCTTCAAGGAATAAAATGCTTCGTTTATCTAGATGATGTGGTCATCTTTGCAAAAAATTTGGATGAACACCACGAGAAGCTACGGGAGGTATTCCAGCGTTTCAGGGAACACAATTTAAAACTTCAGCTTTCGAAATGCCAATTTTTGAAGAAGGAAGTTGTGTACTTAGGCCATGTGTGCTCAGAAAAGGGAGTAAGGCTGGACGAACGGTTAGTTAAAGTAGTGCGTGATTTTCCAAGACCACGAACTATGCGTCAAGTACAGTCGTTTCTGGGACTAGCTAGCTATTACCGAAAATTTGTCTCTCTGAATGCGACAAATCCTTTGGTATTATAGAAGAGGCTTTAACTACGCCACCTGTATTGGGTTACCCTGATTTTAGTAAGGAATTCACATTAATTACAGATGCAAGTGGAGAGTCCTTACGGGCAGTCTTAGAACAAGAGGGAAAGCCGCTAAGCTATGCCAGCCGTACTTTAAATCCTGCTGAGAGGAATTATTCTACCACCGAACGAGAGATGTTGGCCATCGTTTGGGCTGTGCGGAATTACAAATGTTATCTTTTGGGTAGACATTTTAAAGTTATATCCGACCACCAGCCTTTACGCGGAATTTTTAAAGTAAAGGATACCACATCCCGTATGGTGAGATTTCATCAGAAGTTTTCTGAATATGACTTTGAGATTATTTATAAAACTGGCAAGCAGAATAGTAATGCGGAGCCGAATTCCCCAAATCTCTAATGGTAGAGACGAAGAAAAGACTACAGTTTCCATGTTTTGCAGTAACTCGAGCTGAAGCCCGAAGGAAAATGGCATTAAACGAAAGTCAAAATCCGAAATCCGAAGACGACTGGGACGTGATGAGCGAGTGTGAGTTGATTGCCGGAAGAACGATAAGACAGCCAGAGCCAAAATTAATTTCGGGCCCGCAGGAAGTAGAGGTGATCTTGAAAGATTATCATGACTCTAGGTTCGGAGGACATTTTGCACGAACTAAAACGTTCGAACGAATTAAGCATTTCTACCGCTGGAGGGGATGAAGGGTGAGTTCGCAAGATATGTTCGACAGTGTGTAAAATGTCAGAAAAACAAGCACGCGCGAACCATTAAGATGACTATGGTAGTGACGGAAATTTCAGGGAAACCGTTTGACAAGGTTTACGTCGATTTGGTGGGACCTCTACCCGTAAGTCACAATGGCAATAAATATATCCTCTCATTAATTGATGATCTTACGAGATTTGTTGACTTCGTGGCTATACCAGATCAAGAGGCGAATACCGTTGCCCGAGCTTTGTTTGAACAGATTCTGAGTCGTTACTCGCTGCCGAAACAACTGGTAACCGATCACGGGCGAATTTCACAGGAAAAATTATGAAAGCCCTCTGCAAGATGTTAAAGGTAAACAAATTGAAAACCACGGCATATCATCCTCAGTCGAATGGGGTAGAGAGACAACATTCCACTTTGGCAAACTATGTGAGGAGTTTCGTGGATCGGGAACCACAAGCATGGCACGAATATTTAAGAACGGCGGCTCATGCGTATAACAATACAATACATAGAGGTATTAAACTCACACCGATGGAAACACTTTTCGGGTTTTCATCGAGATTTTCAAGCAGGATACAAACCAAACCAGAACCATAATACAATGCCGACAGATATCATGCAGTACTACGTTTTAAGCTGCAAAAGTCATTTGAGCTGGGAAGGGAGAATCTGCAAAAGAGTAAGGTTACGTCAAAGAATTATTATGATAAGAAGACCAGGGCAGAGCGGTTACATGTCGGCGATAAGGTCTTGGTCAGAGATCCAGCCCGCGCAGGAAAATCATCAGCAATATTTAAAGGACCCAGTGAGGTCATACAAGTACACAGTCCGGAGAATGTAATGATTCTTCCGGGCAAAAAACTTAAGCGGATTCACACTAACCGTTTAAGTAAGAAAATTTGTTGAAAGATCAATTTCACTTCACCCTACTTAGTTGATTATTTATTAACCTCTGTTATTTTACGGGTGTCATATTGTAATCAGGAGCATTCAGATAAGGGGTCAGGTATTCGGATGCAGTAAAAGGTAAACAAGGGTATCTTAAATGAGGTAAGGTTTGGTAAAATTTTTTTTTTAACGACACAGTAAGAGGGAATATAAAACAAGAAAGAAGAGATAAACTATTAAAATACAAAGATAAGAGTTAAAAAAAAGAAGGAAACAATAAATAAGAGATTTATAAATAAAGAAATAATATGTTAAAGAAGTTCGCGATAAATAAAGAATAAGAAGTTTTTAAAGAAATAAAGCATAAAGAAATCTAGATTTGTACTAAAGATGAAAAGAGGTAAAGAATAAATAACTAATAAAGACAAATAAATAAAAAGGAGATATTAGGAAGATTGTTAGATATTAGGAAGGTTGCCAGTAGATTCAGGAATACAGGTAAGAAGTAGGAGAGCCAAAATGGAAAGGCTTATGGTACTAATATTAGTTAGTGTGACATCACTGTATGCAGTGAATGCCGACTACAGTATCAAACCCATAACACAAACGGGGGTACTATTCGAGAATGTGGAAAAGGTGGGCTTCTACAACAAGCATTGGACGATTCTAACTAAACTGGAAATGCCGAATTTAACAAAAGAGTTGGAGTTTGCAAAAAATTGCAGCAGCCTAAGCAGAGAATTATGTACCAGGATCAGGCACATCGGAGTATGTACCAGATGCGAAGTGGCAACTAAGGAAATAAGAACCTGGAAGTCCAGAATTGAACGACAGATTGAAGAGCTTAGCCATCATATGCATGGGGAAGCATCCCATCGTACGAAGCGCTCATTTTTTGATGGAGTGGGGTCCATTTTTAAGACACTTTATGGAACAATGGATCAGGCCGACTCGGATGAGATTAATAGCAGACCTGAAGATCTTGATGGGAGGGAGAATTGGACCTTTCACCTTTTGAAGGAGCAGACGACTTTAATCAAATCAACAGTCGACATATTTAATGCATCACGAGCGCAGGCTGATGCAGAACGTGAGGAGCTCTGGAGTAAAATTTCATTCATCATCGCTGCTCAGCAAAATAAGAGCGATGAGTTGTCAAATGTGCAGCAAAGAATGGAGATCAATGAAATTATTACGCTAATGACAATTCAGTTGCAAGAAATTAGCGATATACAGGAGACACTGTCCAATATAGTGTGTCGTTGAATGCTGGAAAATTACACCCCACTATAATTCACGCACGAGAAATGTCTGAGATAATGGCAAACATTAATAGAGAATTTGATTTAGACGAAAAATTTTCCAGTTATTGATCCAGATTGCAAATGTACAAGCTATTCAGTCAGATCAAAAAATTTTGGTCAGGGTAGAAATCTCCCAACCACAAAGAGTTTTATTCCACTTGTACAAAGTCTATACAATTCCAACAGCAATGGACCAGAAGGGCTACCATATATATGATCTGGACGCCGAATTCATTGCAGCAAACAACCACGAGTGACAGTATACCTCGCTAAACTACCAGCAATATCATGAATGCCAGCAGCTTATAACTTTATCAGATCATAAACAGATTCTGTGCCCTTAGCTAGGTCCCGTCATCACAGCTATTGGTGATAACTGCGTCCTCAACTTATTTCGCAGCTTCAACGTCAACGCAGGAGCATGCAAGGAGAAGGTCGTGACCAAATGGGACAGCTTAGTCAAAATGGTGACGAGAAATCATTGGCTTTTTGTGATGTCCGGCAAAGCAAAATTAGAAGTAACTGCCGGAACTCGCCAACCTCGATAGGAGAACTTACGTCAACGGGTGTACTGACGATCGGAGAACACTGTCATTTGCAAATGGGAGACTTGCTGATAACCTCTGAAGATGAATCTCGCAGTAATCAAGTTCTCTGGCAATCAGTACGGTCGGAGCTACCAGCTTGGGACAGCATAACACCTCAAGTAGGATCGAAGAAAACAGATACGTTGAAGCCAGAAAAGCACGAGATACGTTTATTGGCGGCGCATAATTTTAATCAGGCGTGGAAAGCACAAGAAGTCAACATTAAGAGAGTTCAGAGTGATATCGAGGAGGATATCACAGGAGGTTTGGGTATAATTAGCTTGACACTTATCATAGGAGTCTTCATGCACTTTAGACGGTGGAAAAAGAACCAAAATCGAATAAGCGCTAGATGGCTGTCGACCTCAGCTACGATACTGAAATCAACCAGAGAGTCAAAATGGTACAGGTGGAGCAAGAGGATAACGAAATTGACAACGGCATTGAACTGGTCATCCCCAAAACAACCAGCTTGCCCACAACTCACCTACCAACCGCCGTTGGGAAACAGTTAGTTCAGTTAGAATAGCTACTGTAGATGTAAAAATAATGTAACTTGTGTAAGTATACGGCAACCTTAGGAATTGGTATATTCGTAACTAGTGTATGTAACTCTATATATAATATAAGCATAGTATGTTTGTGAGACCCGCACAATAATAAAATAAAAAGATAAATAAATAAAGAAAATTTTCAGAAAAATGTATAAAAACGTGAAGATTTAATTATAAAATTATTAATTATTAATTTAATAAGTAAGATTATATATTAAGGTCCATGTGTATTAGTTAGTCATGAAATTTAAATAAAGTATATATGTGAAGATAATAGAGAAAATAAAATGAAAAAGAAAAGATGTAAAAATGGAAACTTTAAGAAATGAAAAATTAAAGATGTCAAATCAAAAAAAAAACAAATGTAAGAAATGAAATATGGAGAAAATATATATATATATGGCAATGGAATTAAGCAAAGATAATGCTAATAGAAAATATGAAATGTTAGAAAGAAGAGAAAAAATGTAAAGCGAAGAAAAATAAGAGAATTTAATTAGTAAGTATGGAAAAGAATCTGAACTGAACGCGAACCAAAACATTTCCAATTTTAAGATTGCTGCACTCTTCAGATCAAGTTCCTTGCGGAAACAAGTTTTTCCAAGGGGGGAAGGATGTTATGGCGCATTCTGGCGAAATAATCAGCAATTGCTAAACAATAACCTCGCATGGTATTGCTCTGCAACTGTCGGTTATTTTGCTGATTAGCCCAACAGCTGGCTGCGATGAGCGCTTAGTGGAGCAATCGACGATTGCAATAATAATTAACCTCGCATGGTAATTATTATGTAAGGCGATTGTTTACTACTAAGCGACTCAGGTGCTGCAACTGGTAGAACAAACGACAAGGTTGTTGTCGTTTGTTTACATCCGCGTTGTGAGCAAAGAAAGCTTACTTCCGAGTATAGGTTCATAAAAGACCAATGACTGATCTGTCGAGGGACTGTAGTATTTTTGAGCCTGTATTCTAGCCGTTCAGTTCAGAGTCGCGTGTTTTTTTACAAGTTAGCTTACAAGTTAGCTTACAAGTTAAGAGTGCGGTGTCATACATATCGGTATGTATGTATAAATATTGTGAGATAGGTCAGTTTATTCGAAGTGAATAAAGATTCGTAATTGTTTTCACTGGTAATTATTGGTTTTATTTAGTGGATTGCTTTTGCGACACGACAACGTGCCAGCTTTGTTGGTTTTGCTAATATCAGGATTTTTATAAATGCCGAATATTTTGTGTATCATTTAAAATTTGTTAAATAGGTAATCGCTTTTGTTTCGTGCGGTCCATAGTTTTATCTCGAAAACAATTCCATTCTGATCATACCGCATTGTTGCGAAGCTATGGCTCACCAAAATTTCGGAATTTCAACTCAGTTTTTCTCGATTTAACTACTAATTTTGTCTTTAACAAACATCATCAACATTAATTTCTTATATTGGATTTAAGAAGTTCAAACACAGCAAAACATTTTAGTAAATTATGTAAGGATACTTAATATACTCCTGAGAATAAGCTCTTGAGGTCATTTTAAATGATTATCGTAGGTGTATCATTCAGTAGCTCAAAAATATGTGAAGAAAATCAATCGACTTATTTTGGGGGAGGGTGTGTGAGAATAAACCCTCCCAACACTCGAAGGAGTCAATTGGCATACTTTATCTTACTTATTTTTCAAACTCCTAATCTAATTGCGGATTCAACCCAGTAATTTAAATATCAACTAGTATGACACCAATTGCCATGGTATTCTCAATCCAACAGAAGACTATTTATAATTTTTTTTTAATGTGGACAAAGGAGAAGACTATTTATAATTTTTTTTTAATGTGGACAAAGGACTCGGATTCAATAAAAGAACAAGCACAAATGCTTGATATAAGCGAGGGGATCAGTGGAAATCCGAAGAGAGTGCGAATAGATACCGACAACAAACTGTGAATAACTTTCCACTGCGGCTAGTAGTTGGTAAAAGGAAATTAATGCAGAATCCTGAGGAGTATCTAATGGCAAACGCAAAAAGCACGATATCAGAATATGATTACCTGATAAGACGGTAAAAATAAAAACTGCAACGAACAATTCAAAGTGGAATTTTTGAAGAACATAACCACAGCGCACGCTAGTTAAAAATAGCATGGCTTGGCTGTTACATTTTCTTGGATGGCACAGTGTGTAATACCCACGGCGGGTTGTGATCCACTCCTTACATTCAGAACTATGTTATCACTTCTATTTACATATCTATGAATCCAACTAATACATGCAAATATATTCGAAACAACGGAGGATACGACCTAACGGATAGAAGCCTAATAAGTCCATACTTTAATTACACTGAGGCTTCAAATCAATGATATGTGAGCATATATCTGCAAGACAATATTTAAGAAATCAGAAGATGTGCGGTTAACATAGGATGACGGGTAAATCACTTGATTTGTTTTAAAATCTTATACAGACATATATGTATACTAACTCCGTCAGAGGATCCGATGGCTAACCCAATTTCAGACGTTATGCCGGAACGCAATAACTTTGAAATACCATTTAAGGTGATCTTAGGGGACCGTCAACTGTAGCCCACTGGGGACCTACCCTTTGGATCTCTTAATGGTACGCGTTAAACTCATTTACCTTTGAGTTTAAGCTGATTTGGGACTGTCTTACTCTTTTGAAGCAACTGGCCGAGACTAGTTGGGTGAGACTCCGTTTCTTGGCCCTGAGCCTGCCTTTGGACACCCAAAGAGTCACCTCTCAGCTCAGACTAGGCTTTGAGAGAACAGAACTAAGACGGATCACTGGGAAAATACCCTGGGGCTAAGACAAGCGAAGAAGTTTATAAAGTATTCGCAACGGAGGACAAATGAATTCCGCGCTCTCAGCAGAAAGGAACTAAGGCTCATAATGGGCCTATTTACTGGGCATTGCCCACTTAGATGCCATCTTAAGAAGATGGGTAAGGTCGATGATGGGACCTATCGATTCTGTATGGAAGACGATGAATTCGCTGAACATGTCCTGTGAATATGAAGTTCTGTGCCGCATAAGGATAAGTCATCTGGGAAAGGCATTTCCACTGCCAGATGAAGTCCGAAAAATGGCCCCCAAGAATATTACAAGACCTTAAGTTCGAATAGGGCTTTTAGGGGTAATGTAACAAAAGATGTTATAGGTCGCGGTGACAAGATGAGAGGCAGGAATCCTGTCTCCATCTCCTCCCCTATTGGAAAATCTCTCATTTATGCATTCAAGCACTTCATCTTGAAACAAAAGTGTGTTGTTCCACTCAAATCAAGCGGACTATGTTAATTCCATTATGTCTATTTTAGGGATATCGAGCGGTCAGTAAATTTTAAATCAAGCAATGTAGAGATTTGAATACTTCATACTGATATTACATGACTTGATTTGGCGATAGAAATTTACAATTCGATTCCTTATATTCATTGAAAAACTTTACACCACAAACACCAATTCTGCTATAATGCAACGTGCCAATAATCCATAAGTAGCAAAGAAACGATATATCGTGCTTATAAATTGTGTGCCACTTCGGGTTTCAAACAGATTTAGAAATGCACGTAATACCAGTAAATCCACCATTGCAGAGAGAAAAATTCTTATTTTATTAAAGCAAGAGGCGAAAAGTATTCTACTACTAAAAATGTAGTCTTTTGTCAAGCAGGTCAAGAACAGTTCCAACCAGTTCCTCAATTCGTTATCCATGGAAAAGTAATTATAAACTGTTTAGGATAACACGAACTTACTCGCAGTTAAGTGTACTCAAACCTCTGGGGAAACACTCGCTTAGATGCATCACTGCAATTTATCGCAACGGCCTATTCATTTCTGTACTTCGAAGATGTGTTAAAGAGATTAAAGTGATTAAGGCTGCAGGACCTGAAATAATAATTTCACCTGTTCTATTCTACAGGAATATTAACGTAACGTTGACTTCCAACCAAGTCCCATAAAGGGAGGCAACTGATTCCGCAAATTATTTCTCACTGCGATTCTATCGTGTGCTCTGAAATCTCTAATTAACTGTAACTCGACTGGATTTCTCACCGAAATTCCAGTTATATTCGCCAAACTTTTCAAATCTATCGTCAAATTCATGACATCTGTGTTCCATACAGGTGTCAGCTGAAGGGAATCTGCCAGGGAACGAAGGAAGAAGAAGAATTGAAAAGGCGGGAAGGCGTTTTTTTAGAGGAAAAAACGATCATTCGGTACTGAAAAGTCGAAAGTGACAGACCGAAGATGGGGAAAAAGTGTTTTTTTAAAGCCGGTGGAGAAATAATAAACAGACATTTTTATTGAAAAGCGACAATTAGCGGAAGAGAAAATTTTTGCTGAATCGACCAGAGATGGTGTAGATAAATTTCACGGCTACAGCCCGTAGAACGCAGCTACTCTTTCCTTGCTAATTTTAACATAATACAAAAATTCTAAATAAGAGACGCTCTTTCTACGCTGACTTTTGTGGCTGGAACAGTGTTCTAATTGTGGCCTTCCCCTTAGTCCAATATTCTTGAATATATGCCAACTCGCTATTCTTTGTATAATTCGATTTCGATCCTTGCTGCAATCAACTCAAAGTCGACGCTAGTTTCACCTTCATCTTCTGAGGATGAATCAACCTCTAAGTCAATAATGGATTGCCCTAAAAAAGAAGTAAAACTTTGGACAGAACATTCGTTGATAAAAACTGGAATCCCTCCCATGGATGTTGGATGAGCATAGCAGTTCCTTATTAAATTGTTGCTAGAATATTATAAAATAGTACATTAATAATATAATAAACCAAGAATTACACATAAGTATTTAAAAAGATTCCATTATATATTCCATATTATATGTTTTTCTGTAATTATTGATAGGAATATTTTGTTATGCAGCATATAACAGCAATTTCACACGAAACCGATCACCTTAGAAACTGACAATCTCCGATGATGAACCTTTCAAATATTTTTTTGAAATATAACCTGTCAGATGGATTTTTGAGAAAATTGTATTTCGTTAAATTCAATACAAATTTACAAATAAAATGACATGTGGTTTGCTATCGCTTTTCAAATGCAATCGACTCAAGTGCAAGATGCATTTTTTCTTGAGGCTAATTAAATAATAATGTCGTTTTAGGAGCAATTGATTGGGGCAGTGAGGAGAAATGAAGTACTGTATGATCTTCAACACCATAATTACCGAAGGGTAGATATTAAAGAAAAAATCTGGAAAAAAATCGCACGGATTTTAAATATCACACGTAAGACATTTGTTAAATTGCTATAGAAATTCGAACTGAATTTCATTTCTTTGCAGAGGAACAATGCAAGAAATGTTGGAAAAGTTTGCGGGATAAATTTAAAAAAAAAATACACGAGATGAAATATCTCATCCTTGTGGAAGAGGGATGGGGAAACCAGGCAAAAAATGGAAATTTCTTGAAACTTTAAGTTTCTTTTAAGGCGTTAATAATCCAAACTAGTAAGTTTTTAAATTTTAAGGGTTGTTTGAAAATATTTACGTTGTTTATTTTAGAACAATTAGCAGTGTGACACTTGAAAAGGACGATATATTTTATGAGAACGATGATGATGTGACACAAACGTTGGATTTCTCGGAAAACTCGAGTAAGGCATCGGCTAGAGATTCTACAGTTCCTAGAAAGAAAGCACGGGAAGTGCTTACTCGCAAAAAGGACGTTTTTAAGGGTTTCAAATCGTTTCTAGATACAGCGACTTTAATACTTGTAGAGGGGGAAAAAAGTAGCACTGCCAAGCTTTTTGAAGCACTAGCAGAAAGGATTGATGAGGCGCATCTAATGCCAGAAAAACTAAATGAAATACATCTCGCAGTGACTAACCTTGTTTATACTTCCCTTTTGGGATTTTTTAAAGTTAAGTTTAGTATTTTAAAAGAGATTTAATTTCAGTAAACTTTGAAAAACATTTTATTTTGTGATATTACTAAGTGTAATAAATAAAACTTACCCTTTTCGCTAGGTGCAATAAATAAAAATTTTGTTATTAGTTTGATTATTTTAATTTCAATTCTATATTCTCATTGGGTTATTGTAAACTATTTGGAAAAAAAAAAGAGACTGAATTGATTGTGGAAATATCTAGTGCGGGTTTTCTCACCGCTTGAGCAACTTGCTACTGGGATTCCGGTAACTCTAATCAACGACATCAAATGCAATTGATATAAATTTAGTAATACTAGTAAAACTCTTAAAAGCATTAATTTTGCAACACAAACAAAAAGAAATCTCGTATTCTATGGGCTATTGCTATTGAGCTTACTAAGATTATATCAAAAAGAAAATATCTCCTGAAAATGATTTTAAAAAAATTTGAGAATGAGTATCTTCGGTACTCGAACTCATACTCAAGACGGTTTAGTAATATTTACTCGCAATTAATTATTGCGCCAAAAATTCCGGGCAATAGTCTTCCATTCGTTATTGTTGGGTGGAGCTAAATATATGGTGTGAAACTCATTCCATATAAAGTCACAGATCTGTCTAATAATTTTCCTTTCTGAAGATACACTTATTTTAAAAGTCCTTGCCATTATTTGTAGAGAACCACCATGAGCAAGGTAGAAAAAAGAAAACAAAAAAGGATATTATTCTTCATTGGATTGAAGTTTTTTCATATTTAACTTACATCAAAGTAAGGGCTAGACGAAATTCCGGCTCGATTGGTTTTCGCCTTGAATGCTTCGTTAACTTTTCCTTAAGAACCTTAAGCAAAAGCTTAAATTGATCCGTTTTTAATCGAGTTGCTTTTACAAAGTGCTCGGAGTCTTTCATCTTCATTTCCCTTATGCCTTTTACAAAAAATCCGTATTCATCTCGGGCCTTATTTATTTCCCTTAACCACCACCTCCCTTTTGTATGTGTTAGAAACAATTAAAAACTTTTAAAAATTACAAAGACTTATCGAAAGGTTTTTAAACTAGCAGCTGACAACATATTCCCGAAAGTTCATAAACGTGATTTGCACTGTCAATCTTTGACAAATAGAAACAGCTGTTAACGCCGCAGTTGTACTTGATATCAATGACCTTTAATAGCAAAGCGGGATAGGTGAAGTTATATATTTACAAAGCTTCTGTATATATGATTGTATGCACCAATTTCGTTAGTAAGTCCAATATTTATATTCTCATATCGCTGATATTAGGATTTCTTTAGCCTTACACCCTTACTTTGATGGTTAGGTACTGTTCCGATTAGATATTCCATCCCAAGTGTATAATGCATGTATTCAGGTGTTTTATACTTTGTCATATCTCCTCCGCTCTGCTGATAACCGATGATACCATTTCTACCCCTATTTCACTTTTAAATAAACTTCTGGACTAGATCATAACTGATCCTCTGCGATTGATAACAATAAAACAACTTTTTTAATAATTTATAATTGAGGCATTTATAATTGAGGCATGTTAGTTCCAGGATTCCCAGGAATCCAGCAAGTCAGTCATTTAGATGAAAACATTTAATATGCAAAATAGGATTATACCACGCATCTGTTATAATGAATAAAATATGAAGACATAAAAAACATGTCGATAATCAGCAGCAAATTTTATAACTAAGATAAATTACGGCAAATTCTTCTATAAATTTAAATCTTTTGTAATATTTGTCGCTGTTTATATATTTTGTAAATAAAGAGAAAAAAAAACATTATAAAATGTATCCCCGTCGTTTTCAAACGCGTTAAACCTCACAAATTCTCATTAAAGCAAAGCGATAAAAGCTGAGTAATGCTCCATGAAACCATTAAACTTTTTTTTACAATAAAACGGCAATGATGCCATTAGACTAAACCATTTAACATTATTGAGCCATATAAAACCAATTAGTGGTCCACGGTTTCTATAGGGGAGCCAGAAATATACAGTTCTTAAGAAAAATAAAATTATTTAGGCGGCGAAAATATCATTAAACGGAGGAAGGAAGATGTTAATGCAATTTAGGCACCGCAGGGAAATTGCATCTTTGTTGATTTTACTTCATTATCACACTCAGAATCATAATGGACTCCGTCAATATCAATGGCTATATGGGTATAGAAAAGCACAGCACGACTTGTACGGTGTATGTCACTTGTGTCCTTCGTTTTTTATTATTAGTTATTTTAAATGCAACATTTCTACCATGGTACAGGTACTGCCTGTGTAAACTAGCAATTAAGGAGAATCTTGGAGCACTACTTCTTTTAAAACTCGTATTACAATTTTCGTACTTCTATATATTACTAGCGTATTACTATATGATCGTTTAAAGAAGAAGTTTATATAAGCTTTGAATAAAGTCTTGTCTATGCTCAACTAAAGTCATTTAGCTAAAAATGTGTGAAGAAAAAGCTCTTGTTAATAATTTTTCACATAATATTTAATAAGAACTTCTTACAACGAAGACGCGACACGTTCCAAATTTTACGACCTTATGGCAATGCAATCCTATTGTACCCAATGGCGCCGTCCGAATATGTCGTCGGAAACAAGAGTTCGGAATAATTAAACTTTTGTTGTCGCAGTTTGAGTTTGGCAGTTCTAATTGGAATTTGCTTAGCTTTAATTTCCCTCCGAAGTGATTTACACGAAGAAGCAAATATTTTTATTAAATATTTAACCAGGTATTGCCTTTGCAGCTTAATTCTGCACAATTCAAACCAGTTTTCAATCAATATATCTCAAATCGAGCAAAGCTTGATAATATTTGTACAACGTCCTTGGTTTTTTTGTTTAATTATTAGTAAGTTTCGTGTGCCAAGCAACTTAAAGTACACGGTTTATATGGCAAGAGACTTGTCTCTAAGATCAAAATATTAGGCAACCATAAGCAGAAGTATCTAGACACACTTCTCCGAAGTGTATCCACGAAATTTGTAGTCCAGAGCAGAGATCTTCGTTAATTGTCAAGCAAGAGATTTTCAGAAAAAATTATCTCAAGTTATCAATATTTTTATGATATCGGAAAAGTGAAAAACCTTAAAAAAATATATACATATATATATATATACAAATTTTACGGGATAAATTATAACACAACAAATTTGTGTAATTCTTTTTTTTTCAAAAATAGCCAGAATTTGGAGCCAAAAGGCCGTATAGCTTCTTCACCTTTACTTTAAATATTTTTAGTAGCTTTTTGTATATCTTTCCAAACATAAGAATATCGGTGTGATTGAGTTGATTTGGCGACATTTACGATGCCAGTTTTACCATAAATTCCATTTCGGACTGATTATATTTAGGTCTTTAAGGGCCTACTTTATTTCGACATACCGAAAATGTCGGAAAGTAATGCTATATAAGCAGAAAAAAGCATGGTTTTACACGACTTGGTGTTTATGTCCAAAGCAAACAGGGTTATTCTCGGATAGGAATAAGGAAGGAAATAAGATTATCCGCGTTGGTGTTTACAGGCCTTGTAAATATTCTATTTAAAAATATTCAATCTACATCTACTTTTCAAAATATTTGTCAAAAAATAAAATTCTAAGAAGGTTGAGAGACTTCGTAAGTTATAAAGTCGGAGAGTGGCAGAAAGGAATTTTGAAAGGATTAAAAAATGTTTTACCTTTGGCGCTGTACTTTTATTTAATTCAACAAAAAACCTTGAATTTTTGTGAATTTCATTTAAAAACCAGTTCTCACAGTTACCCAAAAAATATTTGATATCCAATCGCAGATGCGAACATCCCAGCAACTTATTACAAATTGGAAACTCTTGCCCGGAAAAAAATATTTGATACTAGAGTGTCAAAATTTTTGAACCAAAATGAAAGTAGAAAATTTCTAATGTATTTTTGTTTTTATTGAGAAAGATAGTTGTAATTATTGCGGACCACAATTAAGTTATAAATAAGTTAGGTTAACTAGTTTAAATTTTAGTTTTAGTTTACTTCTAAAGAACAAGAAAAATCTTAAATGTGTCATTTGCTTGTAAACTAAACTTACAGCCTAATTTAGAGGAATATTATACAGTTGGAAAAGGAATAAAGAGAACATTTTCGTCAGCTCACCTACAAGTATTTTAAAAATCTTTTAGGAATGCATCCCTTGAAGTTACTGCACGGTTAAAAATGTTGGTATTAATTTTATGAATTTTCCTATGTATATAGATCCATTCAAAATCTCATATTGGTTATATACAATGAGACCTTATACAATATAATCGAAGGTTTTTATAAAGTTAACCCCAAGATAGTACACTTGAAATTGATAGGGAATTGATAGGGAGAATCTATAAATGAAAAACATATATGTATAACATAAAATTATAAAATTTACCTTAGGATGGTATACTTCAAAGTAATAGGAGAAAATTGTGAATACAATCTCAAACGCTTATAAATGAATAAATGAAGAAAAGTTATGAAACCTACTCCAAATTACTATACAATATTTATATCGACTTGTATGGAATGTATAGGATAAATTAAATATCATTATGCCGTGTAGTAAATAAAATAACACATTAGGGGTATTCACGCAATGTTGTATCTAAGAGTGAATCGTTGCAAAATATGTATATGATTACAACCCAGTAAAGTAATACAAGACCTATGCATATAAAATGCAATACAAATTGGCTGTGTAAACTAGCTTGTATAGCTGCACTTAGGAGGTCAGATTGAGCGTCAAATATCAGGTGGTGCAGCGGGGAGGGGGTGTTTTAGGAAAACTTCTAGTGCGCCAAATGAAAGATCCTTTCGAGGACTATAGATTCGTGCACTTATATTTCTTCTAGCTGGTACTGGGTTTGATTTAGCAGGGTGTTCAATTTACATCTATCTGCATAACGGTTTTCCCCCACAAAAACGGTATTGCAAATTTGTGAACCCAAAACATAAGTAATGGCGCATCAAATAGCGTGAAACTTTCTGGAAAACTTAATAAAACATCACGATTAGTGTGATCGATTTCCTTTTGGGCCTTAAATTACTTAATAACAGAATTTGAAGCTCAGAAATTGGCTTTAATTATTTTCAAAATTCAATCCTTTCTTGCTAGGTGAGGGAGGGGGGAGGGGCGGTTCAAAAAAACGAACTTCGGATTCGTCCTTAGTTCGCAAATTATCGAAAAAAAATTTAGGGTAGGGGGATTTTAGGAGGGTTGTTACCCCACCTTCTCAAGCCAAAAATATGACATGTGGGGTGTCTAATTAAAGCCCCGGCCGAGCTCTCTAGAATGGCGTTATTCAATCCGTTATACTTCAAGTGTATTTTTCCACCCTCTAAAGCTTGATTACATTTTACCTGAAAGAAACTTTTTCACTTTGTCGGACCCTGCATCATAACGGATGTCCGTAGAGAAAAAAATTTACATTTAAATTAAAGGTAAAAAAATTCTCTGTCTATTAGAAGGTTTCTACTTTCAATTCGAGACATTTCCACACTGACCTTTTACTCCCAAAGTTTTTCCTCATCTGGGTTCCATATACCCCATTCTTCATCTTTTCAAAAAAAAATCTTCCGAAGCACCGTTATTACATTGTAAATTTTTACATTTTTTCACGGCAGAAATTGCCGTAAAAGGAGGTTGTTACTCTTATTAACATTTATCATAAACTATTAGCCTATTAGCCCGTGCGGAAAACAAATTGGAAATGAACGTTCCCAACAAAAACCGGCTTTATTTTATCCGCTGAAATTATACTGAAGTTGTGTATAATTAAGTAGTAATAGTAGAAATAACAACTTGCAAAACGACCAAAACGGTAAGAAAAGCCCTGACAAAATGGCATTTCCGTAACTTAATTTAGTTTTTATCTCAGCTATTTTTAACCGGATCTTCAGAATTCTGTTTTTCTATGATAACTATAAGTCCTGGGAATTATTTAGTGGATTTTTTGAATTTTTTTCCGGGGCCTGGGAGAGCTCCTACGGGCCCATTTTATCACCTTATTCCCATAATTACATTTCGAAGTAAGCTAAAGGCTAAAGAGTGCGTTTACTTTTTGTTGTAAATTCTTGTTGTATTTTTACATCGGTTACACTAATACATTAAACAGTGAATACCCATTATGTTTTAAATGTTTTCCTTTTTTATTTAACAAAGTATAAAATTCAGTCTGTTTTAAAAAAAAAAAAAAATCGTATAATATAAAATATGTGTACATAGTTACATAGAAAAATAAAAACCTTAAGAATGCATACTTTAAAAAAGAAACTTTTCCAAAATGTATGTTTTATGAGTTTTTCTTGAAATAGCAAAATCAAATATCACCCAATTATCATGGGTTGAATATATCTTCACAATAGATAGATCATTGATATGACTTTCAGTTATTTCAAAGGCATTATGGAATTTGTCATAGCAGATACATTTCACTGTCATGCATGAAAGAAAATATTCTTCTTTATAAAAAATTATATATTTAATTTTCACAGAGCCTTTGTTTTTATCTGCCTTGTCACAAACTAAAACTAAATCGGGTCGAATATGATAAAATTGTTTTATTCAATTACCAGAAATATATTTTCATATTCTTCATATCTTAAGTATTGAATAAAATTTTCATTTTCGTGAAGAAAATTGAAAGAAATTGGTAAGACTTTGCCCCTTTGTATTGGTTCTCTTAAGTAACTATATTCATAAGTAAAAGCAAGTTTTTGTTGGTGTCTACAAGCTAAAGTTTTGGAAAGATTTATGAAATTTTTTAAATTAACACTCAGGGCCGTAAACACCAACCAGAATACTCCATATTCACATGTAATATACCAACACCAACCAAGATTACTCGAGATTTAGTCCCGCGTATTCCACTGGTGTAATATTTTATCCAAGATTTTCCGCGGGTAACATTTCTAATCGAGGATTATTCCGAATAGGTGACAGTTGTATATGACAGTTCACATTTCCGAACATAAATTTTCATTTGTTAATTTAATTGTAAATTAAATTAAATTATTAAAATGGATGCTAGTGAATCGGATCAAAGTTTTATATGTGAAGATTTTGAGATGAGTTCATCGACTAATTCCTCGTCGGATGAAGAGGATTTAGAGCTTGTCCGGGCAGTGGCAAGTTTATCACGAAGACTAGGCAAAGGAAGCTATTCGAAAGAATAAATCCCATGGAAAAATACAATAATGGCGACTTCATAAAAAAGTCTAGATTTCCTAAAGATATTGCTTGTGAAATAGCTGAACTTGTTGAAGGAAAACCTTGCTTAGTTTTGATTCAAGTATTGATTTGTTTGCGATACTATGCTGTTGGCTCTTTCCAAATAGTATCTGGTGATTTATTTGGTGTACATCAGGTTGCTAAAATTGTATCAGTAGCATAGGGCATGTTAGCAAAATCCTTCATAAAAATGCCTGTAACAAATGAACAAATTGCTATTGTCAAAAAGAAGTTTTATGATAGGTTTGCATTTCCTAATGTTATTGGGATTCTTGATGGGACTCTTATTATTATTTCCCCTCCTGGTGGCAATAACCCAGAAAGCTTTAGAAGCAGGAAAGGTTTTTCGCAATAAATAGTCAAGTGGTGTGTGATTCGGATTTAAAATTCACGAGTATTGATGCAAGGTAATATTTATATACATAATTTTGTTAGATAAAATACTAATACTTTTGTACGTAGGTGGCATGGATCAACGCACGACCAACAGGATTTAACTTTTCGCATCTGTTCTCAAAACTTGAACATGGTGTATACAGCGATGGATACTTGCTTCGGGATGCTGGATATGGTTGCAGAAAATATCTTTTGACACTTGTTGGTCACTGACGGGGAAAAAAAGTACAATTTGCATTTTGTAGAAAGGGCAATCGGTATATGGAAAAGACGATTTCCAATTTTGTCAAAGAGTATAACAATTTTGATAAGATTTTTACATAATTGTGTTTCACTGTTCACTTTTAGAAATTTCAGTCGATGTATATTTCGCTGTCATCATAATAGTTGCAACTGCCTTTCTGCACAACATTGCAATTGATAAGAACGTAATACCACCCCCTCAACAGAAGAGCCAAATTTAAATTTAGGCGACAATGACGGCAGACAACAAC
Organism: Dioctria linearis; assembly: GCA_963930735.1. Taxonomy (NCBI): domain Eukaryota; kingdom Metazoa; phylum Arthropoda; class Insecta; order Diptera; family Asilidae; genus Dioctria; species Dioctria linearis. The sequence goes on from OZ005740.1 coordinate 65,500,102, forward strand.
GAATAGCACGTTTCCGTGACAACGATACTTTTGTTATAGATGCACTCATTTTAAATTTTTTCTCTACTTAATTTTTTTTTTAAATATTATTTAAAAATAAAAAAATGAAATTAATTTTCTTCATTATATTTCGTATTCAAAATTTTTTTTTTTTTTAAAGTATAATACTCCTTTATTTCATCATACATTTTTTTCTTGCTTACGTTGGCATCGAGTTCTGACTCGATTTTTTTAATTTCGCTTTTTCGAATGTCGCAATGAATTCTTGGAGCGACTCACTATCCTTTTTCCTTCATTTTGGCCCGGTTGGCGGATTGGAAAGTAAAGGGTTTTTTTTTTCTGCGACGAGGAGGCAGCTTTCTCTGGATTGGTGTCCTCCCGAATAGTGTCGTCTTGAGCCCGTATCCTGGCGGATGTTGATGGTTGGTCCCTGTAAGCGCAGATAGTGTCAACTATTTCCGCATCTAGTTCCGGTACCGGATCCATTTCCAACACTTCGTCCAAATCTGCATCCCCATAGTTATCAATATCAGTCTAGAAACAAATAAATTTAAGTAATAATAATATTCCTATTTTTCAAATTTACCTCACATTATTATCGCCCCAATAGTCTGCGCTACTGTCATACCTATTTGATACAGGTTCTGTGGATGCCTGCACCAACGGTAACATAGGGTCGTCCTGCCGTCCCTCTTTTCACATATGTGCGTCCACCAGTTTTAAAAATATTCGCTTAACTTAAAGCTAAATTTTGTTTTACCATCCTTTTCATGTTCTTGTATTGCGCAATTGAGCGACCGATTTTTTACACATTGTTTGGGAATTAAATTCATTACAAATCATTTTCCATCAATAATTTTTATAGTTTGATGTGACGGCATCACCTTTTTATTCTCCACTACACTTTTGTATTTTGTTACGAGTTCTACTAGCAAAGCTTTGCTCTGTGTGGTCATATACGCTGATTTTTTATTTTCCTAATTATATTAATTTCACAGCTAAAAACAAATTTAAACTTTCCAAGTCGCGTCCCTGTCATTTGAAATACCGAAAATGCCCGAAAGTAATGCCACATAAGCAAAAAATATCTAGTTTTACACGAGTTGGTGTTTACGTCCAAATAAAGCGGGATTATTCTCGGATAGGAATAATCTTTACACGGGAAATAGGATTATCGTCGTTGGTGTTTACGGCCCTTAATAATTTTAATTTATAATGCTGTGACTCTTATCTAATTCTATTAAAATTTTACATACTTCTACCTAGCTAGATCTTCTGGATTTTCTCTATTATTTTTTTTCAAACTTTGTATCGAACGTAATTTCGTAATATCTTCAACGAATTCTTTTTGTGCATCATTTTTACGAATTTTACAGAATCGACAGAAATAATTAGCATTAAAACTGCCCGAGAAGCATAAAAGAAGATTCGACCCAAAGTTATTATGAGAAAATCCAATTAGAGTCTCATTTAATTTAAGTCCATCTACAGTAATACGTGAAGGTTGCAGCAATTTTAAGTCCTTAACGATAGGTTCAAGCATTTCATAATAGTTTACACCATCTTTGACATCATTAGCATTAAAAAGAGCCACTAAATATATTGAATCTAATTTTGATAAGAGTGTAAGAGGTAAGTTCCTGACAGTCATGTATATTGTACCAATATTATGCACAGACTTCGGACTTGCCAAAGGGTTTGTACATTGAAAATCATCGTAAAATAGCATGATTTCGATCTCGATATAAAGGCTATTTCTCTTACAGGTGGTGCCACAGCAAAATCCCTCAAGATGGTCGACAATACATTCATGATATTTTTGAAAAAAATGTTCATTAGCATTTCTGTTTTTAAATAAAGCTTTAAGTGTGGCTACTATTGAAATGTATTGGAAAGAATTTTGAATGAGACGACGTCTTCATATTTTTTTTTTGCAGCAATATCTACGATCCCATCGCGTACCAATTGCAATCTCAGTTGGTTTAACAAAAACAAGATGAATCGGAAAAGAAATTCTCTTCTAATATTTTGTATCGAAGTTGTTTAAAAGATAACGATTGTAGCGAATAATATGTTCTGATTTTTCTCTCATTTTGGAAACATTGGCTTCAGTTTCGTCGCCGCTGCTGCCGTGGTAATCTAAAGAAGGAATCCCAATGAACGCGGCAGGCGTCGCGTCCCAAATTTCTTCCTTAAAGGGTGGGTAAGGTATTAAAATTGTTTTTCATGTATTTAATTTTTTTATTTTTTTTAAATGAATGTGTAACATCTCATGAATATTGTGCCAAAATTTTAAGTAGATCGGGGCATGATGGTGTATATATTCGAGATATAGTGTACCTACATATCAGTTTAAAGCTGTACCACGTGCCGAGCAATTGTATGTGACGTTAAATTTCATCATAACATTTTGAAAGTTCATGTTCGCGGTTTTTTGGTGCATTATGTGCTGTTGAAATTATCAGAGAAGATCGACGACTCTGTGTAAGTATAAAGGAATTATCGAGTTTCATTTTGGATATTTCAGTGTGCAAAACTTTAAAGTGTTTTTCTGAAACTTGTCATTTTTGCGGTCGGTGAATGCTGAGACTCAAAATCTAATGCAGCGATGCTTTTGAAATTTTGTACACTATTTCTATACATAAATCTCCAGGTAACAACGTCGAGTTTATATTTTTTATTATTTTTATTTTAGAAAAATAAATTTTCCAAAAATCGCGTTTTCAATTTCCAAGTGCTACCAAAAATGGAAAAATTGATTATAAAAAAAATAAGCTCGACGGTGTTACGTAGAGAAACATTTCACCTAACAAACGCATTTTGATTTTTTTTTCAAATGATCCAGTGACGAGTTCACCGCAAAACAATTTTTTTCGAGGCGCCTGCGGAAATTTGCTGCCACCGGCTTATTTATCAATATTTTGCAACAAAAATTCAGGAAAATATAGCTGAGATGTTGTACTATTATATGCAAATTAATTAAAGAAACTAGCATTTCCTGTATCGTCTAAAAACATCTAGAAAGTATGATTTATTTCACCGATAATTAATAAGTCGGGACGTGACATGAGTAGAGAACATAATCTTCTTTCAGTGATCGAAGATAGCCTGCAACAAATCACACCTAATGACTGTTTCAACTATAGCATTCTCAAATTTATTTAGACCGTTAAGTAATGAGTTCAAACTTTAAGCAAATAAATTTAAACCTTGAACAATTGATTGTAAACCGTTAACAAATATATTTAAACCCTTAACGAATGAGTTTCATCTGTTAACAAAAAGACCTAAACCTTTAGCAAATATATTTAAACTCTTAACAAATTTATATTTAAAATATTTTATTTCAAGTTAAGTAAGCATTTCATACAATTGTTTTCTCAAATTTTGGTTGCATATATAATCTGCAATACTTCTAAATTTTTAGTGCATCGGTTGACCATCCACTGCCTTAGGAATAAGTAAAAACAAATCCATTATTAGTTGGAACAGTCATTAGGTGTCATTTGTTGCAGGCTATCTTCGATCACTGAGAAAAGATTATGTTCTCTACTCATGTCACCTAAAACTGAACCTGCATGTGCCTTCATTTTAGAACACGATTTCAATTGGGATTAACATAGGCGAGAAAGGAGGCAAAAATTATAGTGTTAAATTCGTGGTTATAATCTTCGTCTTATAAAATTTCAAGCCCGCTCAAGAAAGCACCGGTGCTCGAGTTATAGTTCCATTACGTGGCAGAAACGATACACTTATTGCTGCGATAAGTAGCCAAGGATTTGCAAATTCAACTTGCAATTCCGATAGGCTCTCTTTATTTCTGCGCGAACTTGTTAAAAAATTGAAAATAAATCCATCGCTTAGTTACTCATTTTTAATTATGGATAATGCGAGAATACACGAAACACAACAAGTTTGCGTTGTGTTATCTCAAAAGAATTTAACACTAAAAGTTTAGCACTTACTCGCTTATGTTAAACCCTATCGAAAAATCGTTTTCTAAAATGAAGGCTAATGCACGTTCAGTTTTAGGTGACATGAGTAGAGAACATACATAGTCTTCTCTCAGTGATCGATGACTATTCCAACTATATTTTGGATTTGGTTTTACTTATTTCTGAGGCAGTGGATGGTCAACCGTTGCACTGAGAAGTTAGAAGTATTGCAGATTATTTATGCACTAAAAATTTGAGCAAAATTGTATCAAATGCTTACTTAAGTTAAAATAAAATATTTTAAATATAGATATATTTGTTAAGAATTTAAATATATTTACTAAAGGTTTAAGTCTTTTTGTTAACAGTTGAAACTCATTCGTTAAGGGGTTAAATATATTTGTTAAGGGTTTAAAATCATTTGTTCAAGGTTTAATTTTATTTGTTAAAGTTTTAAAATCATTTAATTAAGATTTAAGTTTATTTGTTAAGGGTTTAAAATCATTTGTTCAAGGTTTAAATTTATTTGCTTAAAGTTTGAACTCATTTGTTAACGGTTTAAATAAATCTGAGAATGCTATATTCAAAACATCGAAAATTCCATATCCTCCAACCGAAAGACTTTTTGGCCTTATGCAAAAAGCATGAAGCCTTCTGGCTCCTACCCTAAGGAAATGCTTTATGATGGAATATTTGCCAACAAATCAGAAAATATATGCAACTTGTTTGAGTTTGACTATCCGTAATACGTCTGATGAAACTCTTTATAGCTGCCTAAATATCCCTCTCATACACTATACTGGGGTTCAAGTATTACTTACGTCGTTGGATGAAAACAAAAATGTGGGTCCAGATGGTATTCCTAACACATTTTACAAGGACTGTTCCTCAGTTCTATTGCACCCTATTACCGCGTTGATTAATTCTTCTATCTCTAAACATACCTACCCGGAAGTTCTTAAGGACTTGTATGTTTACCCTGTGCTCAAAGCTGTGGATAAAAAGCTAGTAAAGAACTACCGGCCTATTTCTATTTTTAAGGGCTTAGATTTGATTATTGAAAAACTAATCTACAATAATCTACTGCCCCAAATAAAACCCTACATCAGTCCACAATAACATGTGTCGTGACCCAATATTCAATTGGTGAAATTGTGACATCACGACTCGAGCTAGCAGCAGGTGTACAGTTAATTAAATGATTTGCAATATCTAAGCGTTTTACTACGCACAGTGAAATGCCTGGCGATTGCGAATTGTTTACTTGAAAACTGTCACATCCACTGCTGTATGTAAATGGGCATTGAAATACTCAGCTGGGTTCACTGTTTGTTTACATGCACTATTGTCGGCACCGTTGTCGGCACCGTTGTCGGCAGTGATTAACGTAATACCTTGCAATTATGATTGCAAGGTATTGCGCTGGTCACTGTGTCAAAGTCGCATCCGCCTAATTGAATGGAGGTGAGCACGGTCGATTCGGTAGATCGGGTTGCGCAGTTAGAAGTTAATTTTGATTAAAGATAAGGGTTCGGTGTTCAATTAGTTCAGCTTAGTTGTAATTCGAGTGATAATATTACAAGTATCGGCGACGGAGTGATAACTCCACTTAGTAATATTATAGTAGCATTAACTTAGTGAAAATAAAGTGTTATCTCGGAATTACAGGAGTTTTTATAAAGTTTATTGGATTTTAACTGATTTTCTTACTGAATTGCTTTCGGACACGATACATGGCTCCCTGCCAGTTCGATCTAGTGTAACTAATCTTTCATTATTCACAGACTCTATTGCCCTAGCTCTTGATGAAGCTAAACAAGTATATATTTTTTATGTGGACATATCTAAGGAATTCGATAGAATCAATCACAATATAGTTACGTCTAAGATGAAGAAAATGGGCTTTGACTCTAGCAGTACCCTCTGGTTTCAATCATATCTCTCTAATCGACAGCTTTATATTGTAATAAATAGTTTCTCATCTTATCTATATACCCAAACTTCGGGCGTAGACCAAGGCTCGATTCTTGGCCCACTTCTCTTCTTATTATACATTAATGACCTTCCCAAAGAACTCTGCTCCTTGTCTTTAATCTATGCTGATGACACTAAAATTTATAGAGTAGTAAATGATCCATCTGGCTGCCAGTATCTCCAAAAAGACATCCAGAAGCTACTCTCATGGTGTAACAAAAACCATTTGTCCCTAAACGTGGACAAATGCAAACGCATTTCTTTTACAAGAAAACGCACTACGCTGTACTGGGCATATAAGTTGGGCACTGTTCCAGTTACCCGTGTCTCAGAAATAAATTACCTGGGAGTACAGAAAGCTGTCATCGCACTCTTAATGCACGGATTGAAGACAAGTGACAATCAACGCCTTGAGAGGCAGAATATAATTTACATTCTGTCTCAACAAGTACCAGTTTATGTCAGTGCATGCTTGACATTGGACTTACTGGTCGAAGCAAGACCTACCTTAAATCTCTTTCGATCTGGGGGTCACGGCACCCGGTTGATTTAGCGCAACTCCACGCCGAGAGTCAATCCTCTAAGCTTACATTAATAAGCGACCATTCCTCAAATTCACGGAAGGACGTCGTTCCTATCTCGATGAAACTTTGTTATTTAAAATATTACACGGCTCTATTGATTTACGTATCTATTTACAATCGTATTAATTTTTACAAATAAATAAAAAAATAAATTATTAGTGTGAGACAATATTTGATCAATAGTGGTGTTTGGGAGTCTTAACGTATTTAAATTTGAAATAAAGTCAATAAATTGGGCGCCAGTACTTAAATTATTTTCCATATTACTATTACTATTATTCTCGATACTATTAATATTATTATGTGTTTGCTAATTCACGGGATATTTCTTCTGTTCTTTGCCAACCGCATTTCCATTATTTTGGTATTATTGCATTTTGTCATATGTTTTTTTAATCCAGAGTAGGTATTAAACACTAAATCACAGCTCTTGTTTTTTATGCAATGCAATTTCAAAAATGTAGAATCTATTAATTAATGTATTAACTTAAGGTGGCTAATAATTTTGGAAATTGTTTCAGATTCCACTCTGCATAAAAAACAAAAATACTTCATTTTATTGCATAGCTAATAGATATTACTATCACGTTAATTTCTTTAATTATTCAGTGATGTTAATGTTGGAGCTTAAAAGCTTTTTAACTTAAGATGTAGTTCTTTAACAACTGAAGTAATAGAACATTTACTCTTTGTTTTTTTTTGTCAAAATCATGTGTTATATTATAAATATACCGTTGTATATAACTCCAACAAAATCTTAGATTATGATCATATTCAATATTAAAAAGAAAGTGAAGCTTAAAAACTAAGTCCAAAGCTTCCAAAAATGTACATGAAGTTGGAACAGTAATGTTCTGTTGCACTTTTTAAGGATAAAGGTTGCAACAAGGACCGTGATGTACTTTCCTCGAGAGGAGAAGTTCACTAGCCCTGAGAGATATTAATTCGTACTATCGTCTATCATGCGGCAATTAATAGACCACTCCGTTTGTTTTAGCACTGGATTTTTATTATTTTAATACAACTTGATACACACGGCTTAAAATTAACTGGAAGTCTTAATTTAGTCAAACTGTTTCTATATCTGACCGTAATATCGGCCTTCACAATCTTATTGTCAAATTGATTACTGAACGTTGCATTTCAAACTTCACTGAACTTAACTGAATAACTATGCTTAACTGAAAAACTGAACTTGTAAACTTAACTCAAATAACTTAAGAAACCGGACTTTAACTTAACCGATAACTTGATAATCTGAAGACTGTCTGTGGGCTCAGAATGCACCTCTTTTATATTTTGGGATGGTGCAATTTTTTAAGAGGCAACACCAAGGTTGCGAAGTATAAAAGAATCGGCATGATTGCCTAAGGGGCTGCATCATCATAATTAAACTTACCTTTTCCTAGGGTTGTGACACCTTTTGAAAATTTAATGGTGCCGCAACTCATAAGGTAAGTGTCATAACACGAAAAGGTGTCATAACATGAAAGAATATTTTTATTATGTATAACTAAAAGAATACGGCATGCAATGGGCATACGAAATATTCTTTATATATACTTCCGCGTATACATCACAGCATATCAACATGCCGCATGCGCAGTTGAATTTCCCAACATATGTATTGCAAGCGCCACTGCGGTTGCTTAAGGGAGTTCATACATATGTAAGTATGCTGATGCCGTTGCATGGGTGACGCGCAATAATTTGGCTTGTATAATGCCGGTATAATGTAGGTCAGTACATTATGTGTATGAAATCGTCGTGAGGGAATTCCATGGGGATTTCCTATTTTTGTATTTATATAGCCGTGAAGGCCAAGAGTATGCCGGCGGCGAATTATTGAGAAATTAATATTGCTGACTGGAGGGAATAAAAGTGTACAGTTTTTATGACTGTAAAATATGTAAAATATTGATTGTTTTTAGGTCATATGATATGGATGATTAATTATGCATGATAATGCATGATATGGTTGATTATGAGTATATGAGTGTGAACTCATTACACCTTTCCCCTTAAAAAAGAAAGTTCTAAGAGTGAAATGATTGGAACTTTCGTGAGTAATATGTTTTAAAAAGGAGAAAAAGAGGTTGCTTTCTTGCCCATATTTATGATATTTATGATATTACCTGCTAATTTTTATAATATGGTTAACTATTTTTATTGGTAATGCTATTCTCTATTTTCTAACTGTTATATTTTATTCGTAATTCATGTATTGCTTAATTTGTTTTGTATTTCTTAGCTAAGTTATTCGAATATTTATTATTAAACACACATATTTTGTATTTCTAAGTTAGTATATTTAGTTTCTAAGTTTTTCTTACGCTTATTTTGAAATCTAGTTACTTTATTCTATTTATGGTATGATTAATTGCATAATCTTAGGCGTAAAGTTATAATTTCTGACATGACTAACACGCTTAATTACATGTTTGTTTACATTATAGATATGAAGGTAAGCTTTACAAACATAACAAAAAGTTCCCCTTTTTTTTTTTTTTTTTTTTTTTTTTTTTTTTACTTATCTTGTACTGTTAAGCGATATTCAGAAGCTACGGCAAGAGGTTCTGAGATTTTTTTTATTTCTTCTTTTATTTTTCTTTTCATTAGGTTTTTTCTTTTGCAATTTCTGATCAATAATGTTAATGCTGTTGTGAGTATAAAAATAATTATCAAGTATAGCATAGAATAATGATGTATGGAGTGAGGTGTGAGTGTATTACTAGAGGTTTCCTCATGATATTTTTGTTCATTTATTGCCGTTCTGAGTTGCAGAAGGTCTTGGTCATCGTGAAATTTGATTACCTTTACATTTGCTTTGGCGATGCTATGTTTTTGTTGCGGGTATGATGGTATTTCGTAGGTAAGGTTTAGAGAAGGTAGGTAGTGGTTGTTTAGCTTGATTTCTTTTACGTTATGAGCTTGAATTATGAGATCTTTGGTGCGTAAGTGGCATCCAATGGATAGTTCAATCACGCCTGTACTGTTCAGTTTATATGGCGTTATTACGTCATCACATACGGAGTCTACTGTTACGGGGTCTTTCATGGAAAACAGCCATTTATTTGGTTGTGAAAGTTGTATCCAGAAGTCCATTTTTGGTACTGTCTGAATGTCGCAATGAGAAGGAATTTTATCAGAGTGTTTTAACAGGTCTATTTCGCATAGATTATTTACTGAGTGTACGTTGAAAATTGGATGTAAGATTCGACAGAGATAGTGTACTAGATTGGATGTTTGGCAATTGTGTAAATCATAATTATTTAGCGAATAGTAATGTTCTCTATTGTAGTCTATCACTAAATATTCCAAAGAGGGTTTTATGTAGGCGAAATTGTTATTATGAAGGGTCGGAAATGGATAAACCTTTAGCAATTGGTAATTGTCTTTAAATGGTAGGGGAAGTTTGAGGTGAAAGATTATTTTATTAGATATTATTGCTGCGCTGACAGAACTGATTTGATAGATCTGTAGGAGATTACTTTGGGCTTTATTGATGGGGAGTGTTAAAGTGTTGGGTATTTCTTTCTGGATAATTTCTAGTAATTCTTTGATTTGTGGGGGAGTGACTATTGAGGGGTGTGGTCTTCCGTGTCGTACATCTGTTACGAGATCAATAAGGATGTTTTGTATATTGTTGTATCTAATCATCATTAATGTCGTCAATGATACCATTGTTTCAAGTTCTAGTGTTATGTTTTGTTTGAGTATTTCTGTGGACATATGGTTTCCAAGATTAACTAGTTTTCCTAATTTCTTTTCGATGTGTAAAAATTGTTCCTTTATAGTGTATTGTGTTTTGTTGAAAATGTTAACAGTTGTATCCATTATGAGAGTTTGATTTTTTATTAACTCTAGTAGATGATCTTCGTTACCTTTAAGTGCTTCAATTTGGTTGTTGAATTTTATAGCATCTTCCTCATCTAGAGTTCCGAATAATGTTTTGCTAAGTGTGCCTACGAAGTTGATAGCTCCTCTTTTATATCTGCCGCTTGTTGGTTTTAATAACTCATCATTCTGCTGTAGCACACGAGCTAGGGTGTGTAGCTGGTGAGTTATATCCGCACACAATGGTAGTCTGTTATAATTAGATTCCAAAATATCGCAAAGTTTTTGGGCGGTTTCCGTACAGTTTACCAGTTTTAAAAGCTCGAAACGAAAGTGTGTGAGGTCGTAGTATATGATCACCTTCCATTCATTGCTAAATAGACCTATTCGGCCTACTTCTTCGAAGAATATTCCTGGGTTGGAGCTCAGGGAAGTGATTCGGATAGCCTGACTTGATGTTGGCGCATTGATCAGAAGCAAAATAGTCGTCACAGTGGTGATGATGCTGTAGTTATTTAAGGTAATTAGGTTCAGTCCATAAATAATTTTAAATGGTTATTATGAACAGTTTTCATCCTATTGCCTATGTTAATGGTTGAGTTTTCGGTAGAACTAATCTTTACTATTTCGTATGGACCAGTCCACAAAGGTGAAAGCTTATTCTTTCGTGAATGGTTTTTTAACAGAACTTTATCACCGATACAAAAAATCTTAGTTTGAGCAGTTTTATCGTATACATTTTTCGATTTTTCCTTATTATTTATAATGTTTTCTTTAGCTATTTGATGACTATGCTGAAGTCTTGCTTTGAGCTCATTATTGTAATTGTCATAATTGTAATTTATCTTAGGATTATTTGTGACTAATGCCGGCAGTTTGGGCGTAAAACCATAGAGAAGCTCATAAGGGGGGAAATTAGTACTACTATGTATACTCGTATTATAGACGTAGATAGCGTATGGGATCCACGTATCCCATGTCAAGGGGTCGCGGTTGACATAATGTCGAAGATATTCCGCTAGGGTCCTGTGGCTTCTTTCTAAAGCTCCGTTGGTTTGCGGATGATAGGGAGTCGTCTGTAACTTCTTTATGTGAAGCATTTTACACATTTGAGAAAACAAGTCACTCAAAAAGTTGGATCCTTGGTCTGTCAAAATAGACTCTGGTATTCCATGTCTACAAATGATGTTAGTTACGAAGGCTTCGGCTACCGTTCTGGCTTCAGCATTGCTCAGAGGTATGGCCTCAGTATACTTAGTAAGATCGTCCTGGAATGTTAAGAGATATTTATGACCGTTGTGACTGACCGGCAAGGGGCCAACTACATCTAGCGCGATTCTTTCGAAAGGCTTAGAGCTGGTAGTGGTTATCTTCATGGGTATCCGAGGATTCTTGCGTAATTTATTTGACTGGCATGATTTACATATCTTGATGTAATTCTCGACATCACGAGTTATACCAGGCCAGTTATACGAGGTTTGAATTTTTTTTATGGTACGTGTAATACCTTGATGACCACCTAGAGGGGTGTCATGACACATACGTATGATTTCTTTTTGTTTTTCCTTATCGGTAATGGTGGTTATCGAAGAGAGATATAAGGTGACTGGTAATTTGTCGAAAACTAATGAGACTAGAATTTTAAACTCGAAATGTATGCTTGGGTCAACCTTTGGTACGTAAATATTAATTTCGGTTTGCTTGTTCTTTAAGCAGTGTTCTTTGAATTCCAACAAAGTTGTAATTACTTGTTTATAGTCATTCTCGTTCCTCATCGGGTAGGCTGTTTTAGATATTACGAACGTTTGCCTTTTTGCAGATAAGACTTCTATCTGTGAAGTTAACACGTTTAGATTTGGGAATATTTCCTTTAGGGAATCCTCAATGGGATTATATGTTTTAGATAGTATAAAATATTTGAAATAGATACCTTTCTTGTTAATCAGATTTTCTGGTTTTTCGTGGACGAGATCTATTCCAGCATGAGGAGAAGATATACATTTGTTATATACTCTGTCAAGTAAAGATAGATCCTGGGAATTCTTTTGCAATGCTTTTGCCTGATTACGAGTTACCGTATTCACGCATTTTTCTTCTTGTTCTGGGGGATTTAACCGGCTTAATGCATCAGCATTAGCGTTTAGTAATCCTGGTTTATGAAAGATTTTATAGTCGTATTCCTCCAATTTTATTCTCCAGCGCATAAGGCGGGAGGAGGAATCTTTCAGACTCATTAACCATACCAAGGGCTTGTGGTCTGTTATAATATTGAACTTTCTCCCGTACAAATATGGTCGAAATTGTTCTACTGCGTAGATGATAGCCAGGAGTTCTTTTTCTATTGTAGAATACCTAGTTTCTGCTTGATTCATCGTTCGACTAGCATAACATATAGGTCTGTCTTTTCCTATAGGTCCTTGCGACAAAATTGCGCCTAAAGCAAATTCACTGGCGTCTGTAGTGACATTAAAATCTTGCGTGAAGTCGGGATATGCAAGAATAGGAGCTGTTATTAGTTTTTGTTTTAGCTCTCTGAATGATTCGTCACAAAAACTATCCCACTTAAATGGTATATCCTTTTCCAGTAGGTTAGTTAGAGGCTTGGCTAATTTAGAAAAATTAGGGATAAAACGCCTGTAGTAACCAGCAAAACCGAGAAAAGCTTTTATATCCTTAGGTTTTTTAGGTACTGGATAGGTTTTGACAGTTTTAATTTTGTTAGGATCAGGGAGTACGCCTTGTTCGCCAACTACGTGTCCTAGATAGGCTATTTCTTTTCGTAAGAAATGACACTTATCTGGCTGTAGTTTAAGTCTGTGATCTCTCAATCTTTGGAACACTTCTATAAGCTTGGTATTGTGATCGTGCAGATCATAGCCATATACGACAATGTCGTCTAGGTATACGAAACATCTTAAGCCTTGAAGACCTGTTAAAGCTGTGTTCATCAGCCTTTGAAAGGTCGCTGGTGCACCTTTCAAACCGAAGGGCATTCGATTATAGTGAAAGTGTCCAAATGGAGTGCTGAAGGCAGTTTTCTCCTTATCATCTTCACACATCGGAATTTGGTGAAAACCACTTGCTAGATCTAACGTAGAGAAATATTTCGATCTACCTAGTTGGTCGAGTATTTCTGTTATATTTGGGAGAGGATAGGCATCGCCTATCGTGACTTCATTGAGTCTTCGAAAATCTATGACAACTCGCCAGCGTTTTTGACCGGGTGGGTCTGGTTTCTTTGGAACTAATAAAAGAGGGGAGTTCCAAGGACTACGGCTTGGACTGATAATATCTTGTTCAAGCATGTCTAAAATCTGTTTGTTAATCTCTTCCTTTTGTGTTTCAGGTAACCGGTAAGGTTTTACGTGTATTGGCCCAGTGTTATTTAAGACTGGTATAGAATGTTTAGCTGCGTCAGTGCAGGTGAGATAATCTCCTTCAAAAAAAAATAAATCATTAAAATCACGACAGATTCTCAAGATTGAACTCCGTTCTTCTTTATTGCAATGTTCCAACTGCAAGTTATCTATTAGATTTTTTAATCGATTTTCTATGGGATCTTTTTTGTAATCAGTTTCTATCACCTGATATTCGTCTAAGTCTTCCCAAACAAGATTAATTTGCTGCGGATTAATGTCAACTTCTGCGTCTGTGGAATTTAATATTGAAATTGTCGCATAATCCTTATGTGCATTTACAAGGGTATTACCTACAAATACGCCAGGTAAAATTTCTGTTTTTACACAAAATGCTTCTTTATTTAATTGGACAGGTATAGATAAGATTTTCTCTGAGCGTTGAGGAATTATTATATTTTGGGGAATATTTGTGTTCTGAGGAATTGAAATTTTGTTTCTAGAGTGAGCCACTATATTGTTTTGCCTTTGTTTGGCTTTATCTTCTAACTATGGGTTCTGCGGGGAACCAAGTTTGTCTGATGAGTGGTCGCAATCTTTCTGTTGCGTAGCCGATTCACCATTTAATTTATTAGCTGCTTCTTGAGCCAATTTCTTACTTACAAGTTGCGGGTTACTTGCTAAAATATTTTTATAACTTTCTTTAATTTCCTTTGTATTTAATTTTTTATTCTTCGTATCTTTGCTTATTAACGTTTCTTCATTTTCTTTGTGGCTTTCCTCTTTTATATTTCCTTGTTTTTTAAAGTTGCACAGAGTTGATTTTATTCCATTATACTCATGTAATTCATCCTCAATATTACCTGTATCATAATTTAGTGATTCTTTTAAGCACACCTCTAAACACATATCCAGGTAGTTAATTGCACAGCCATATTCTTTCAGGAAATCGTTCCCTAGAATTCCGTCGCATGGCAATTTACTACCTTCAGGTACTATGTGGAATGGCTGTTTCATAATCACTTCCTTTCCTTGTGAGTTCAACGCTATTAATCCATTGGTTACTCCGTATGAAGAGAAACTATCACCAGCTAGAGTAGTGATTATACATCGTTTATCCTCGAATACCAATGCCTCGTCATGAGTAGACTCAGCTTTAATTAAACTGATTTCAGCACCAGTATCGAGTAGAAATCTAGCTGATGTACCTTTGGAGAAATTTACGCGGAATGTCACAGTAGGAGAGTGATTCAGAGCCTCTAGAGGTACCCTGAATTTATTTGACTTTAATGATGTAAGGACGCTTGAGTCTCTATTAAGCGAGAGGGGTCGTCCTCCACTGCCTCTCGCGGAAGATCGTTTCCCGAATTTTGCGAGTTTGACCATCTGACTTGCCTAAAATTCCTAGGCTGATGATACTCGTTCGAATCTTTCCGTATAGGGGGTTGAGAAGGGTTTGTGTTGGTTCTATAAGAAGAGTTCATGTTGGGTCTATAAGAAGAGGGAGACTGAAATTGTCTCGAATTTTGGGAGCGTTTTATCTGCTCGTTATAGATCAGGCTGCGGCATTCGTTTTGCCTGTGGTTAGGTTTATTGCAATAGTTGCAAATAATTCTGTTGACTTCTCTTTTTATATTTGGAAATTTGTGAGAAAAGGAAGGAAGCTGTCTTCGTTTAAAACACACATCCTTTGTATGCCCCTTCTTACCGCAATATTCGCAGGAAGGAATTGGACTTGGCCTATGCGTACTTGGTGCAATATCGTCGGCAATCCTATAAGAATGTTCGCTGGCAAAAGTAATCAGCTTTTGTAAATCGTTTTCTGAGCGGGCTTTTACTATTATACGTAAGTGTTCATTTTTTAAACCATCCTCGAATGCTCGAATGGCATTCTGCTCGTTTTCACGGAGCAAATATGCTCGAGAAGCCGTGTCTGTGGCATCATTAAAAGTGACTGCATTTAAATCAGCCAGCTTCTTGGTCACACGTTGAGCAAATTCGGCGAGAGTTTCTCGGGGACTTTGTTTAAGGCGGATTAGTTCGCCCTGAAGCGCCACTCTTAATCTTTTTTCTTGGAATTGAGCGTTTAATTCTGCTTTTAATTCATCCCACTTTGTGAATTGTTTGAACCTAATAATGTCGTATGCAGGACCAGTAAGTTTAGTTTTCACTAACGTGAAGAATAATTTATGGTCTGCTTCGGTTTTTGCCTGGGTGAATAACAAATCTCCACAGGTTAGAAAACGGTGTAGATTCTCGGTTCGGCCATCGAACTCGGGGATCATATTACGTGCATCCGTAATGGATATTTTTAAGTCAGTCATCTCGGATTCTGGACTGGGCTTAGTAATTATAATTTCAGCAACACTAGCTGGGCGAGTGGCTACGGGTATTTCGATACTTTCACCAGAGCCTCGCCGGCTATTAGAACGTGTTATCACCCCACAATTTTTACGGATCACTTTCACTTCTTTTCAGTTCACTACAGCTACGTAAAACAGCACAAAAAGAGTATTATCCTAGTAATGTTTTCACCCCAAAAAAAAAAATTTTCACGACTAATTTCAGAGTTTGGTGAAAAGAGTTTTATGTAAAACAAATCAAAAATATTGCTACACTTTCAAGAAAAATTGATATCTTAGTTGAATACTTGTAAAAGAGCTTCATGTAAAACTCTCAATCTCAAATTGGAGGAAAAATTATGCACAATATTTTGTGTTAGCGCTAGTAAAATCTCGAAACAACATCTCGAATTGATCAGAAATAAAAAAAAATAGAAGAAGAATGTTAACATGGTTCATGTTGTGTTTTCCTTTTTTTTTTTCCAAAAAAAAAAAAAGTATCTCTATAGCAGAATGTGTGTATATATATAAAGATAAAAATTTTGTGTTTTTTTTTTTTTTTTTTTTTTTTATAATAGTACGTAAAAAAAAATTTAATAGGAAAATTTTAATAGTAATTTAAAATAAACGAAATTCATTTTCTTTTTGTAATTTAAATTAAGAGAGCTTACTGAAGGAGAGCCTTGAGTTCGATCATCCTCTTTTTCAATAGGAAGTGAAGCATGAAGTCGGCGGTGTCTTCGTCTTCGTCAGCTTCACGTGCGGCTTCGGCGTATAATTTCTCGGCAAGTTCGGCGACTTCCTCTTCAATTATCTTCCGGATTCTTTCCTCCATTAGTTGATTTCTTCGAGGTTATATATATATATATATATATTTTTTCACTGTTTGGCTTTCCTTAGGTGCCAGATACCTTGTGTATAAAAATTTTTTTTTTTGGATGCCTTCTAGGCTTCAAGCTGGGGTATTTTTTTTGAATGGGGGAAGGATCTATTGTCCTTTTTACAATCCCACCGCTGCCACCAGTTGTTCTGTTGCACTTTTTAAGGATAAAGGTTGCAACAAGGACCGTGATGTACTTTCCTCGAGAGGAGAAGTTCACTAGCCCTGAGAGATATTAATTCGTAATATCGTCTATCATGCGGCAATTAATAGACCACTCCGTTTGTTTTAGCACTGGATTTTTATTATTTTAATACAACTTGATACACACGGCTTAAAATTAACTGGAAGTCTTAATTTAGTCAAACTGTTTCTATATCTGACCGTAATATCGGCCTTCACAATCTTATTGTCAAATTGATTACTGAACGTTGCATTTCAAACTTCACTGAACTTAACTGAATAACTATGCTTAACTGAAAAACTGAACTTGTAAACTTAACTCAAATAACTTAAGAAACCGGACTTTAACTTAACCGATAACTTGATAATCTGAAGACTGTCTGTGGGCTCAGAATGCACCTCTTTTATATTTTGGGATGGTGCAATTTTTTAAGAGGCAACACCAAGGTTGCGAAGTATAAAAGAATCGGCATGATTGCCTAAGGGGCTGCATCATCATAATTAAACTTACCTTTTCCTAGGGTTGTGACACCTTTTGAAAATTTAATGGTGCCGCAACTCATAAGGTAAGTGTCATAACACGAAAAGGTGTCATAACATGAAAGAATATTTTTATTATGTATAACTAAAAGAATACGGCATGCAATGGGCATACGAAATATTCTTTATATATACTTCCGCGTATACATCACAGCATATCAACATGCCGCATGCGCAGTTGAATTTCCCAACATATGTATTGCAAGCGCCACTGCGGTTGCTTAAGGGAGTTCATACATATGTAAGTATGCTGATGCCGTTGCATGGGTGACGCGCAATAATTTGGCTTGTATAATGCCGGTATAATGTAGGTCAGTACATTATGTGTATGAAATCGTCGTGAGGGAATTCCATGGGGATTTCCTATTTTTGTATTTATATAGCCGTGAAGGCCAAGAGTATGCCGGCGGCGAATTATTGAGAAATTAATATTGCTGACTGGAGGGAATAAAAGTGTACAGTTTTTATGACTGTAAAATATGTAAAATATTGATTGTTTTTAGGTCATATGATATGGATGATTAATTATGCATGATAATGCATGATATGGTTGATTATGAGTATATGAGTGTGAACTCATTACAGTAATAAGTTTATTATCAATATTTGACTTACAGTTGCCAAGGGCGATAATATAAGGAGCTTTTTTCGGATCCCATCAAAAGTTCTTCAGTAGTTTGTCTAGCCTGGAATTAAAATATATGATGTTGAAATATGTATATATAGAGACCAAATTTTTTTTCCTTACTTCTTTTAGTATAACTATTAAATTAACTGCTTCTTCGTCAGTAACACGGCTTAACTTTTTCTTCCCATTTACTGGAGGAGGAACTAATTTCAGCATATTCAAAATTGAGAGAGTTGCGGTGTCCCAGTCTTTAAAAGCATGATAGAAATTAAATATAACGAACCACATTCTTATAAGAAAATCAAAACTAACCATTTTCTCGTTAGGGTTCGGTATATAAAATTGATTTCCCAGTTTTTCACACAAGTAAATATAATTGCATGGTATTTTATCTATTGAGTTGACAGAGAGAGCTTTTCAGAATAGAAGATATCGAAGTCGTAATGTATCTAGACAGAAATTAATTAAATTGTATCCATTCATATTATATGTATATATACCTACATATTACCAACTCAGGGCAAATGAAGAAGAATTTATAATTTTCGAATTCCATCTGAAGATGAGAGTTGACTTGCATATGCTCGATCATTTTTCAATTTCGTTTGTAAAAATCCAGTCGATGAGCTATTTATAAAGAGATCCTGAAGCAAAGCATGAGATAATCAGATATTTAATTTTTTCAAATATTTATGTACAATATGGTAAAATCCACCAGCTCATTTGTTCCTTCAGCCTTCAAAGATGGAAAGAGAGTAACACAAGCAGATGATAGCGCAAACAACACTTCCTTTTGAGGACAGAATCCAAAAATTTCTTCGGTATAAGTGGCTGCGAATATTATAAGCTTACGTCTAATCGTATTGGAAAAGGTGCTCTTATTTTCAAACCCCTGCAATAATAATTTTCCGTTGTTCTCTTGACTTTCATATAACTTAAAGGCCTATCATATCAGAAAACTCGAAAAATAGGTCATGTACTTTATTAAATTATAAATTGATACACACATCTGCCGCCTTTATGTAAACACTTGGTCCATATTCAGCATTTTGCCGTTTAAGACAGCCTGGAATAGATGTACGAAAGGAAGTTGTACCTACGTTTAAATCATTTTTTATAAATGTAAATTGTAATTAGAGCGAGAATATTTATGAACATATTATTTGATTACATTTTATGAGAACACTTTTTAATTTAATTTTAAGAAAAAACCATGGAGGAATATAGTACTGTCTCACAAATTCAAGGAAGTTTTGAGGACTTACGGTGAAATCCGCACATGTTTTAAAACCAGAGAAATCTTCCTGTTCGATATCAAAAGCGGTTAAAGTTTGATTGATGAAAATTTTAATCACTTTATTTGCACGTCTCTTCAATATAATCAAATTTGTTGAAAAAAATAAGTCACTCTTACCTGCAGAAACAAAATCTTCACACTAAAGGTCCGGGGAAGATTTTTTATTATTTATTTTCAACACACTAAATTTGCAAATATATTCCCAAAAACAGAATTCTATCTAAAATTCGTATAAAATTTTTTCTAAAGCCTTATTCATAACTTCGTGTATAAACTTTTACGTATTAAATTTATATGAATATGAGATAAACAAATTTTACACGTGTATTTACGTTGAAATATCCTATAAGTATTTTTATACATTCATTGGTATAAATAATTTTATTTATTATACCAATATTTCTAACCGTGTTTAAATAATTGCTTTTTTTATGTTTGAAACCAAATCGGCATTAATTTTGAGGTCATGAATGGTGCAATCATTTCAACAAATCATAAGCTTAATGTCATGAGAACGCAAAATTTTGTGCAAAATTATGTGATTATTCTTTGAAGTACAATTTCATTTTCATTTTCAGTAAATTTAAGACATTAAGAGTTTTGCGTCGGCGGTTAAAAAAGTCCTTTTTCCCACTAGACACCTGACCAAGTATTTCTAAAATACAATACTCCCTTACCTTCCTATGCAGCAGTCGAGCGCGTATTTTCGTTTGCTGGAATGATTGATACTCCTCGACGTGGAGCACTTTCAGACTCCAATTTTAAGAAACTTTTACTATCAAAAAATAAAAATAACATAAATATGTTATAAATATATAAACACTTGAATCATTGCTTTTTTATTTAGTAAGATAAAGGCCTTTTTTAACCGCCGACGCAAAACTCTTTAATGATCTCAATTGACTGAAAATGGATTACATTGTACTTCAAAGAATGTGTGTAAATTACAAGATTTTGGATTCTCACGACTGCAAAATCAATGGCGATTTGGTTTCTGTAAGTCCCAGTATCCAGGTAAAGTTAATGAATTCAAACACTTTCCAATAAATCAAAAGAATTATTTTCCGAAAAGATTACATTCTTTTACAACTCTGATGAAGAAGCAAACTAGATCTGATACTTAGTCTGTCCGGAGTACCTCAACTAAGACTACACGGATGGTGTATTAGTCTATGCTTCTCTGTTAAGAGTTCTTTGATTTAATTTAATTTGGGTATTCGGTGAAAAATTATAAAAAGTATTTTCCTAAGCTGTTTTGGAGATTTATTAATTCTGAGCGTTAATATGACGGTTACCCCTCTAAAACATTATGTTTTAACGACGTCGAAGGAAATGACCCTCTGACAACTTCTAATCTCTTAGATGACTACATCAGGACTGGGTTTTTTTGACATTGACTGTGAATATTAGTACTATAGCTATTTTACCCACTTGACGATACTTTCACTGAGTTCTCCTAAACCTGAAGACCTTGTATTTGGCATACCTGACGTCTTAAAGCATTTTCCGAATTTAGTTAAAAGTTTGTTGAGTGGTCCTAATGGCATTCTGGCGTAGTTTCTGAAAAAAAAATTGTTGCTTGTCTATTGTTTCCGTTCTTTGTCAGGCATTTAATTTATGTATTTCTTCTGATGTCTTTCTGAACCCTAGAGCAAATCTATGAGTATTTCCCTTAATAATAAAGGCATAAGAGCAATAAATGTGATATTTCTAATTATTTTGTTAAGATTTTCGAAGCATTGGTTTGTGAGTCCTTTACTTTCATTGTAAACCTTTCTGTCACTACTTTCACTACTAATATACATTAATTCTCCAATTTTTTCGTTTTCACAATTGAAGGTGGTAAGTAAGTAAACTGCATTTTTACTGAATTTAGCCAGGCTTCCGATAGAATTAATCATAGGGCTCTCATCCATACGCTGTCTGCAGTTAATAATATTCAATAAACTTCCTTATTTTAAACGTTAATAAGAGCACCACCTTATCGTTCTCTCACCGAAGGAATCCTCTGCAATTCAATTTCACTACTGACAGTAGATCATTAATACGGCTTGACAAAACCAAAGACTTGGAGTAATTACAAATAAAGTTAACTCGTCTTTTAGTTTCATTAAGAGATGGTCGACGGAGTTTAGTTAGCCATCTATAACGAAGCTTTTGTATTGTAGATTTATTCCAGCTATCCTAGAGTACTCGAGTCCTGTCTGGTCTCTTTTCTATGAGGTTCATATTAACTGTATCGAGACTAGATTGTCCAGCGTAGAGTTGCACGATTACCCTACGTGCTCTACTCTTCGACTGCTTCCGTATCTTGATCGACTTAAGCATATTTCTTTGTTTTTACGTTTGCCTCTTTACAAGGCATGATTAATTCCCCTCAATTATTTGGGGCTTTGAATTATTGGTCTCGGCGAGTGCTCCGTCGCTATACATGAGATCGCTCAAAATTCCGCGCTGTACGGGAATGACTTAAATTTTTATTTTTTTTACTTGAAACAAGTCGGAAATTTAACTATTTTTTCATTTTATTTAGTTATAAATAATATAATTAATATACTTAAAATTAACCATATCGTAATCTACATCGACAAACAGATCTTAACATCATAATTATAAGTAATTATTACTACAATATGAATAATCTACATAATCTAATTTACCTGGTCTAATTAACTCTTCACAATCGCTGCTGCTATTCTCGGTTTCAGAAAAGTTAATGTCCTCTAAACAGACCCACTGACAGACACCACTGGATATTGGTGCTGTAGGAATTAAAGGATTCGAACTTTTTAAAAAGTTTAGTGTTTCGATGAAAGTTTTTCGCTGGTATCTTGCAGTTTCGAACAGATGAAATTTTGGGATCCGATGTGAAAAGAAGCAAATTTAGCAGATCGCTATTGCTATTCTCACGAGACGACTTCCTTGTGTGATGTTCTCTAATTTTCCTGATTTCTTTGTGTCTTGCTTCTAAGGCTTCTTCTGACATTTGACCTATTGGGAGTATACAAGTAAATATTATGTCAATTCAGTATACAAGGAGCTTATGTACAGTCACTGGCAAGAATAGCTTTCTAAATAGAGTGCCCTTGTTTCGGTTAACAAATGACGAAACTTCTCTAATTCAATTCTATAACCGCTGGATATTACGTTTAACATAGTTGAAATTTGTTTCATTATTTGATCATATATGCCAGTTATTCCCGCACTAATTGAAGCATTCCTGAAAAATCGCCTAGCGGTGTTTCCGTAGTTTATTGACCCAAAACCTGGCTTCGACTTGTAGACAATTAAACCCAGTTTTTCTTTCAATTCAGCTTGGATTCGTTGTTTATTATTCTGTACAATTATTTTATTTTCATCTCCTCTAGCCTGCCAAGATTTTATAGACAACTTATATGCTATATGGAGAAGACATTCGAAACAACGAATCTAAGCATGGATCGTGGAAATTCCAAATTTATAATTTTCAGCATTAGGCACTCTCTCTAGAGAACTATTCATTTGTAATGGTTTTCCGCCACATATGAAACATTTTGCACTACTATCTGTGCCTGAAACAATATTGCTTATACTCCCATTAACCATTGTGAAGGGTAAATCATGAGATATCACCACATCCAAGTTTGAAACAGGGACATTAGATGAAGACAGATTCGAAATTAGCGTCTAAAATGGGTCTAATGGGTCTACAATGGGTCTACAATACCTCGTAGAACTTGGTCTTGGATTATGCCATATAATCTGTTCATCGAACGTATGTTTCAACTGCAAAGGAACTAAAGCAATTGAGAATAATTATTGGTCAGTAAGAGAAGCATCAGAAAATTCTTGCTTGTATAAGCAATGCCCTGAACTACCATCAAAGCCACTAATTCTAGGTTGCGCCTTGTCTTCTAATAGCATCTTCAAAGAGGCTGGCAATGCCAGTCCCGCACTTAGCCACTGCCCATTATATTTTAAAAAACTGTCCATATTTTTTCCTGCAGATAGCCATTTTTTAGAGACTATCATAGAAAATTTCCGAATCTTCTCATTAACAATAAACTTGTCGTCATTAGAGCAATTGTAGAAATCGAAGAAACGAGTTAAACAAGCCCTAATGGATCTAGTTTTGTTCCCTTGAGGGCTTTCTCGCCATACCCGAAAACAACTCGCATTGGTCACCGTGCGACCTGCAGAAATTTTTTTTTATGTATGTTCCGAACCTAAATTTAGAATTTATTTACTATGCCTAGATTGTATACTAATATCTCATTAATATATAAAAAAATTGTTGAGTGCGCAACTGTCAATTTTTTTTAAAGCTTTGTCAAAGCTAGCCAAAATAAAACAGTTTTTAAAAAAGCATATGGCTCAAGTTAAGCCCATATAAAACCTAAAAATAAAATAACAGCGCTTTAAAAAACTTATCATTTTGTAATACATACCTTCATTTAAACTCTCCATTATTTCTGAATAAAATTTTCAAAAAGCACAGAAAATATTAAACTTTTTCACAAGCGCAAAATTCCAAGTGATCATAATGCATTTCGACTACCACTTCATACTTATTTTTAGTCACTTCTTATCGTAAGGTAGTTACGAAAAAGTAATAACGTATTAAGGAGGTTCAATTTATATTGATTTAAGTTGCAGGTATACATTAGTCATTTGTTTACCTACCCTTATTTGTATTTCGAGCAGCCACAGGTATGAGACAAAGCACTGTGCGGTCGCCTCTTGAGAAATCATGACTGTTACCACATTCCTGACCAATGTACAAAATATGGTATGCACGAGCCTATTACATCAATGTCTGGTGTCTTTAACGATCACACTGATTGCATAGACTTTCTCTTATCTAAAACTCATTTAAATATTCAGTTCCATTAAGGTTACTTTTGTTAATGGTTATAATCTTAGCATGTAATTCTTTTT
This sequence comes from Dioctria linearis, assembly GCA_963930735.1. Classification (NCBI taxonomy): domain Eukaryota; kingdom Metazoa; phylum Arthropoda; class Insecta; order Diptera; family Asilidae; genus Dioctria; species Dioctria linearis. The sequence continues at coordinate 65,524,575 of OZ005740.1, forward strand.
TGTGTTCATTTAAACCAGTTAATGGTTACTGCAAATATTACCTTAATTAGTTCCTTCTCATAAACCTCGGATCCTACTTATCAATTAGATTGCTTAGAAATAAAAGAAGTGGTGGGTATCATGTAAGGAAGTTGGTTTTTGATAGTGTTTCAGATGTCTTATGTGTTTGTGATAAAACTAGCGATACTGCGCATATTTATTTTACTGACAATGATCTTAGGAGATTAACTTCAATTGATTGAACCTGCAGAAGTATATGCAATTATATTCCTACGTTAAAAAATAGAAAATTCTGCTTGCAGTTGTTATACTCGTACCTCACATTTCTGTGAATTAATCTCACACATTCCCAGCTCCTTCTATAGAGGAGAACAGAAATTTCGTTAGATTTCAATATCGTTCCAAGGGAATTCCAAATTGAGCAATACTGGAGTTGATTAAAGGTGTGAAATAAAATATAATTATGCGCAATTCATGAGTCTTATACTCCTTATGCGTCAGTGTTCAATTTTATTCTACAATATTTAGCAATTCAGGCTTACGCGTGTTATGCTTATTATTAAAAAAAAAAGGGCTGAGAAATGGTGAAATCAAATAATCTGAATTTTTTGAAAATATTTTTCAAACTAAGTTATGTTCCAAAAACAACATTTATTTAAGTGACACTAAAATAATTTTGTGAGTTATAATTAAATTTTCGAAATGTTTTTCTAAATGGATTTTCTCTAAAATTTATTTAATTTCAGTAGTATAAATACGAAATACGAAGTTGACCTCAATTTATGATCATTTTCAGCTGAAGAGGTGACCTACATTTATGGTCATGCTGAGTTAAAAAAAGGTATCCATCTATGATAATTCAGAGCTATAAACGGGAGCTCTCTAATGACATGGAATGCTAATCAATTTTAATATTCACTTATTGCTAACCATGAGAAAATCTTACACACACACTATCAAATTGTAAACAAAAATTTTAAACAATTTAGCGCAATACAATAACACCGGAAGGAAAAAATAGGATTCCCGCAAGAATAATTTAAGATTTACATAATTAAATTTTAATTAATAAGGTAAGGATAGGTAATAAGAAATGAAAGTAATACATTTTGAACATTTTTCCTTTAGAATTGATTATATACCACAACTTCAGTCTTTTAGTTGGTTCCCGGGTATATGAGGACCATATAGAATGGGAGGGCTGACCTGCTCTCTAGCTTTCCTTACTTGAACTAAGAATCACACTTTAGGCAATGCACTTGCGAAATGGAGAAGCAGTGATCATATGTCGTGAAGAGCAGTGTAGTCTATAGGTACAAAATGAGTAAAATTTACTCAAGGTTAGCATTCCAGCGTTAAAAGAAGGTAAAATTAAGCTGATAACAAGGGCTCCTGTCATCTTAAATGAGCGCTCCCGGATTACGCGAAGGATGGTCTCTTTTCCTGCTACGCTCCTTTTTACTACTACAAATTTGAATTGTAACTTAAATTTACAAGGTTCCTTCAAATATAAAAGAGAAAACAAAAAAACAAAACAACTTATATCAGCAATTGTAGTATCCCTAAGAATTATATATTTGCTATAGCTGGTATGGGATAATAATGAATAATAATAAAACATTTTTCTTTTTGACAACGTTTTCCGTTATATTTTAACGCTTCATCAGGGCTAAAAATACAAACAACAACATCTTATAAAAACATAAAGAGCAAAAATAAGAAAATATGTGGTAAATAGCTTTAGGGTTAATAATAGGCACATAAGAATGTGGAATGTAAAAATAAAATGAGGAGGGCGTAAATTACAAAAAAAAAAAAAAAAAAAACATAAATATTTATAAAATGATTTCAAACATAATAATTTTGTTATTGGTACTAAGGAAAGGACGTATGAAAATCAAATGTTGTAAATCAATCACTAGATTATACAAACATTGTACATTACATGCTCCTCATAGTTGAATACGTCTCAACAATATTATCCATCTTATTCAGGAATTCTAAAAATATGCAGAGCATAAGTTAATACAGAAAAAAAAATTTCTGTTTTCTTATATACGTATAGCGACCAAACAACACTGCACAACATGCAAAAAGACATATAAACTCAAAATCGATAAATGAACTTCACAGCTAAAGTATACTCTGAATTTTGTCAAGACCGATTTACTTCCGTCTGGAGAATTGCTTCCTTTTTACTTTGACTTGCTCCAGTTTCCGCAAGCATTGCTAGCTTTGGCCTCATAATGCCGTCATAACAAGATAAGTATAATTAACTTACTTAGGAAACTTTCAGGGTACTTCCCTTATTTCACATCCCTTCTGATATTGGTTAAAGACGTTAAGCGATAGCAGATGGTGACTTCTCTTCAAGACGAAATGAGATTTAGCCCGTTAACCAGAACCCGACAAAAAAAAAGGAGAAATCCTCAACTCGAAATTACTTATGCTTCCTTCCATTCTATGGCATGGCTTTGTTCTACTCTGCGCTGTTCTGACCGCCTAAACAGTGAACGTACTTATGCTTATTGTGGAATAGGTTTATTTCGATTATAGGTAAGACTTTTACTATTCCCTGCAACGGAGCAGACTCAGAGAATGCTCCAGAGATATTCTTTCTTTAATTTTCTTCTCCTTGGTTCATATTTCCTTTCTTCAATTTAAGGTTATATGACTTTCAATTATCTCGTTGAAATTGAACTCAGTACTCTGGGCGTATTCTTATTTCTTTTGTAATGATGCTTCAGACCCTTCAACTTTCAATTACGTTTATGAATCGAATGACTACTCCAAAGTGCATTACTATTGGGATTTTGCTGATGAGCAGATGAGATTATTCGGAGGAATGAAAAACAAAGGACTTATATCAGCCATAGGGAGAAGAAAATATCTTAAGACTTTTTGCATTGACGGTGCAGCTTCACAGATTTTATATTACATCTGGTAGAAGTACGGGTGATGGAGTAAACCTTCTTTTCAGAATTCTCACTCTAATTGAGAGAATCCGTAGTGATAACAAAATTAAGTATTGAAAATTTGCCAGAGGTATTTTATTGACTTAAAATTGTGTGCTTTTAAAACTTTCTTTCTTTATCCTCTTTACTTCTTTAGTCAGTATTATACTTAGTTTCGCAAGATCACTTAGTTACGCTTACTGAATTGAAGGTATATCTTATTTAGAAATTGTAAAATATTGTGCAGTTAAAGTGATTATACCGGAATAGAAATTCAAACTGAAAACAGTGATTCTGCGGCACAGGGTTTGAGAGCCAATTTAGAGTCATATTAGTCTACTAAATATGAACGTACTATCAGAATTGCTAAATTGACTCTATAGTTTTTGAGATAACAACAACCTAGTTATAATAACATAAGGATGTAAAAATATAATAAATATATATCAAGGGCCATTATTTTCAAATAAAAATGGCGGTATAAATGGTATGGCTAATATCCTTATGTCCTGGTGGAACCACTCCCCTTGCTCTTCACTCTAATCAGCAAAGGTGTCAGGGAATTTGTCCAAATGGCTATTTAAAAATTGTAGTTTGACAATCATATTAGTTCGCAGTGTTTCAAAATGTTCAAGCATTTTGGTGACTATTTTGGGATTTTCCGTTGCTTTTTGGTTCTCCAACAATTTTTTTGTTAACTGATACAGGCATACTTGTCCAGGTATCAGATTCTATCTTAGTCATGTGGCTTGTAAAATTAAAATCCTTTATAAGGGTACGGATTTGTGGCACACCATACAATGGCCAGAAAATGTATGGCAAATATATTGAAAATAATCTCCGCTCTTATTTACGGCTTTGACGGACTGTTTTATTAGCCAAAGCTTAATATCAAGTGGTGGAAGGCAGGATTTTTTCGCGGTTTGTTAATGGTTCATGAATGATGTTAGGTTTCCCACAGTCATACTTTCTCTCAGCGATTATTCCTTTTTACTCCAGCGTTCTTCTTTTGTACGACTGCCCCAAAGAGAGAGGAAACAGGCGTATATATTTTTTTAGCTGTCCATATAGAGTCTCCACTCCTCTGGCCGATATTCCGGTAAAGCCATAATTTTAAAAGTACAGGAATATTGTTACAATACACCTGGTCATTTCTTTCTCTGAAGTAATGATGAATGTTTTCCTCTCCAATTCGGTAAGATCGTATTTTTACGCCTGGGTGAAGACAAAGTTTTTCCTCAAGTCTGGAGGCAAGAAGTTCATTGATTTCTTTGATAAATTTAAATCGCGGATCAAGTTATTGAGCTCATCTTGAAAAAAACCCTGATGTGTAGGACTGCAATTATATAACCAATTTTATAGGATTTCGCATACTGAAGAAGTTTTTAGTACAATTAAAATATCTAGAACTGATCATTCTCAGAACATATGTAAAAAACCTAAACTTTTATATGGCAACACCAAGAAGCGGTTGCCCAATTTAGTCTATTTCTGAAATTTTATTCCTTATTACTATAAAAACACCAAATTTCAGCTCTCTTTGTCGGCGCGTTCTCAGGCAGTGTCCAAATATATAGTGGAAACCGAACTAAGGAGCTGATCAATTTGTCTGATTTTCGAACCTAATTTTCAGCTTTCTAAGTGAACGCATTCTCGAACAGACAGACGGACATGCAAAAATCAAAATAACTTTTAATATCATGGCTGAGTGTCCAATTGATTTTCTTCTACCACCATTATTTCTGTGTGTTTCAAACGGAATGACAACTTATACGTACACGTATAGTTATACTTATACGTATACGTATACTCTTCAAATTTCATCTTGGATATAAATGAAATCCATATGTAAGTAAGTCAACATAATTGAATTAAACCTATTGAAGCTGACCACTCTTACTTAAAAACATGAGTCCCTGCTACTTCCATTCACACAAATATCAAGGCGAGGCATGGTTTTGAATGATTAAACCGTCTTCCATGGAAGGAAAAGGTAGACAAGGTAACCTCCACATATTGTACATGAAATTTTTATTGTAAAATTGAATCTTTAAGAAAAATTACTAGCACAACTTTTTAAAATACAGAAAAACTTACCAGAATTAGTTTGATGAGTCTTTCCACTAATGAACTAAAGTTTATTTTACAAAACTATGGTACCCCGGCCATGAAATTTTATTTATGATTAATAGCTCGAACTTTAATGATACGTCGAGCAAGGTACATTCTATATAATAATTTTTTTCATGGGGAATTCAAATATAATAACAAATTCACATCAAAATGAATATAATTCAAATTATTTAAAATTTAAAATTTTTTAATCAATACAATGAGTTGAAAAGAGATGAATAATTTTCAAAAGAGATAAATAGAGAAATATGTACGAAGATATACGAAATTATACGAAAATTATTCTAGTACATCATTGAAATCGTAAGGCCACATGTAAATTCCAGCAGAAAATTTCTCAAAAATATTTTTTGGGGTTGTGCATAAAATGATTGCAGCAATATTCACTTGAAAGTTAATTGTTTTTTATACTTTCCTTTTCGTTTTCATTTATAAATAAAAAGATTACTCTTTTGGACTTTTTACCGGGTTAAACTTAATTTTGTTCAAGAAAGAATTTTTTGGGATTCTCCGGTATTTAGCAAAAGCTAAAAAATGTTCTAATTTGTTATTCATCACACAACTCATTAATTTTTGGTGACAAGTTTCAAGTCTTGGCTTGACTCATCAACAGGTCCCAAATAGGGAAATAATGAAATGATTTGAAAAACAAATGAAAAAAATGAAAAAAAGAAGAAAGCATTGAAAAGTTTGAGAAAAATAGAAAAAACAGTTTTTTTTATTTATTAAAAAAAAAATGGGTTGTGTGATGAAATAACAAATTAGAATATTTTTTAGCTTTTGCTATATACCGGAGAATCCCAAAAAATTCTTTCTTGAACAAAATTAAGTTTTCATTTATGTGCAATTCTTATTACATCCAAGCAGCCATTTTCTGCGTCGAGAATATTTGGCAAGGTCCAAGGTATTAGCGGGAGCAACTCTTTAAAAGCCAAAACACTCCAAGGGTAGCTCCGGGCTGGGCGTTTGCTTCTTGTTTGTCTTCTTATGAGTAGTAATAGTGGGTATAAGCTAAAATACAATGAATGCGACACGCAATTGTCCACGTCAAAATAATTCTCGAATATATGTATGTTGCGACATTAGGGCAAAGCAAATGATGCGCCCGATAAAGTCGTCGACAAAAAGTAGAGTAAATTTCTAAAATTGTATTGTTGCAGTGGAACATTTGAATTCATGTTGAATGCTATGAATTTTTTATAACCTTCTTGTGTTTTTATATAGGGTCGAAAAGTCATCTATCAAGCCTATCACATGATAGTCAGTAATTCTGGATTACATTACATTTTAGTGTTTGATTGTTTAGAAAAAGGCATGTAATGCTTAGCAACCCGGTTATTATGATGCTTTTTAATTTTTGTTGCACCGATTACTCATATAGGTGAAAAAGCACACAATTTCGAGTTTTGAAAGTGATATTGTTTCTAAGAGATTGGCTAGCGATAATAAGTTTTTATTTTTACCTATCTTATTTTCCGCATAAAATCGATGACAGGACAATTTATGTGGGGATCTCACAACAGGAGCATAAAAACTGACATAACAATTTTTTCCCCAGCGGGAATCGAACTCGCAATTGATGTCAGATGGAGAATGGAAGATTTTTTTATTTTTAACGATTGTGAATTAAATTATATATACCGCCACGTCCTGGTTTTGATACTAGATCCTTCCGCTTTCCGGACGCTTTCTCTTACCACTAAGCTAACGAGACAGACGCTTTTCCTCTTGTATTTCTTAATTTTATAACTAGCCTAGTACGCCATATTACTTTCAGTTGGCATTAAGCAGTAACGATGAAAGCGCACAAATAAATTGCAGTTTCTCATTCATTTTTCCCGGGCGGAAATCGAGCTCATAATTATTAGAATCTGTGTCAGATGGAGAATTAAGAAATACAAGAGGAAAACACATCTGCCGCGTTGGCTCAGTGGTAAGATCAGTCGCCCGGAAAGCGGAAGGTCCCGGTTTTGAACTCCAGACGAGGCGATAGTTTTTTCTTCGTGTATTTATGACTTAACAAATTTAGTTTTAGGGTTCTTCTAGTACAACCCTGGTTCCACGCAAACAACGTATAGCCACCCGTGGATTTTTCATAGCGATACAGATTCAAGCCTGAGCTGTTAAAAATTTTTACAATCGTAGGGAAGCTATAAATATTTCTTAGATATATACTTGCAAATTATTCTTAAGACCGACAACGGTCGAAACGAATAGGTGGATTGACTCTGGTTGTTCACCCGTTTGGGCACAAGCATTCAATTTTTTTAAAAAGATTTGACAATATTTTTGTCGATTTTTCAAGCACACTGGTGGTGGCCGACCATGGTTCCAAAGAGTTATATTGATTCAGGTGCCTTGCCTGGTCTATTTATGAGCTCTGCCAAGCATACATTTTACAAAACTTTAAAAGTTACTGCTTTCCGACATTTTAGTTGTGACCCACCTCAGGTTGCAGGTTCATAGTGCTTCATTTGAAATTTTAAATAAAATTAACATGAAAAGAAAAGAATATTTCTACTACTTCTTAACACTTTTAAATAATTTTTAATTGCATAAACACGTCTCTAACTGCATGCAAACGTGGAACAAGTTAAATCGATTTTTATGATCGAGTGCAACAACTGAATTTTCAGTGCAAGTACTGAAAATTACCAATTGAAATCGATATTATTTTATTAGGATATAATCGATCTACATTATTTATTTACATTGTATTCATTCATCTTTTACGTTCGAGCAATAACAAACAAAAGAAGTACAGAAGTAGTGGGTCATGTATATTACGATTACCCCGAATTCGACAGCTCTCATAAGCTCTTACTGCCCTCAACACTATTTGCACATAGGCAGACAACTTGAAAAAAATCAATAAGTTGAGATTAAGTTGATCATAATTACAATCCAAGAATATTTTCAAAAAAAATTTCTAGAAAAAAAGCAAAAAAGAACTACCTACAAGACAATGGCGAAATTCGATGAACCGAAACTACATATAATGACTGATCAAAAGTTAACATAGCTAGCCATGTTCAAATCAAATATTCAGACACCTTCATAAAAGCTATTTCTCCCATTGTATGTTGTATCTCCAACTTTGCCGATCATTGGGTACATCTTTATAAATAGGAAAAATATAAAATTTTATTTAAACTCTTACTGTTCTAGGGCAGCAGTAACCTAATTATCTTAATTGCCTATAGGTATTTCAAGACAATCAAAGGGAAGCGGTTTCCTTTCACCCAACAAGCATGCTAACTTATTCAAAAAATATATAATTGCGTTTACTCTTACCTTTTACTTACACTTTGTATTCATAACCTTAGAGTACAACTCTTGCATCTATCGAGGAGATAACGCTAGCGCTTTCAGTTTTTATTAACTTTAAAGCTCACTTTTGCCTCCTTTGTAGAGAAGGTTACATCCATTTTAGACTTCGAGATGAAATTTAAGCATGCTTACCTGCTCGGTCTATGTCGGATAAAGAAATTTACAATACATATACGCGGTATATCTACATATGTACGCTGCACATGAAACTAATGAAAGCACTATAGAGCATAAGACATTATTCGCAGAGAAAAGTGTATTCTGCAGTGTACTTGAACAGGAATCTGCAGTTTGTCTTATGTTGCCGTTCTGAATGCATTTTATGAAAATCCTCCATACCACAGAAAGCACTCAACAGAGATAGGGTGAAAAGCATGTGAGCGAATTTTATTTTCTCAATTTTTTAGCATTTCCTAAATTCACACAAGAATATGAGGATACCGTACACAGCTCTGAGCTTTATGGCTTCTACATTATGAACCAGAATTACTTATTAATGTCGCATATATGCAGAGTTATGTATTTAACTGTGTTTTTATGCGGGGGTGTAAACAAGAAAAATCCACAATGTAAAGTATGTAAAAAGTATTGTGAATACTGTGGATTATATGAAAACGTAACCAATTTTAAAAGGATATTCGCAAAAACTGAGTAATAGAATTTCTGCTTGTTTATTATCATTTGAAAGTTTTCCCCAGCTTATTATGCAATCCGACCAGGATTATCCAGCTCATCCGTATTGAACATAAAAATTATGTACAAAAGAATACCTTTCTCATCAGCTCCAAATTGCATTGGTGTTAAATTATTTAAATTCTTTAGTTCTGGTAGGTATTTGGCGAATTATGAACTCGTTATCTCTGAGAACCCGAAACTATATTATTGCACAAATTAAAATCAGTTCAGTCTAACAATAACATTCTTTATTTTAGTATTAAACTTGCTTCATAATATGTAATATTTGCATCTGGATGATAAACCAAACGAGATTTTATATACTTTGCCTTAATTTTAAATCCAGCTTGGTTGATTTTAAATAAGGACTGTTACAGAAAAAGAAAACAAAACCGACCACGTATCGCTCTTCCATTACTCATGACCAGGTAAACAAAATTAGCGATCGCTGGTAAGATTGCATCTATGAAAAGGTGTGCACTTATAATTGTAAGCCATTAAGTACATAATTGTTATGCAGTAAAATGGCAGTCAGCCGAAAAGAACGTCACAAAGTAATACTTTCTATGGAAAATCGCAGTAAATTTCGAGAATCTTATATGTAGTGTCCAGAGAAAGTCCGAGTCAGGCCGGAAATCAGCTTCGTTAGACCAAAAATTGGCCAAAAGAGTGGTAGACAACTTTAAACTAAATGCCTACATGTCGTTGAAAAATATGGCTGATGACATTGGGACGACATATACTACGGTCCATGGAAGTAAAACCGGAGAAGGCTTACGATGTTACCATGCTCAGAAAATATCGAACAGAGGACCAGAAAGGAACCAAGTTGCAATATCCAGGAACCGAATTTTGTATATGAAATTGGGCTTGGTGAAAACGATCTTTAACCAGTTTCTAGGACGGAAATCTTATGTGGCAAAAATGAGCAGTGAAGCAGATCCCAAGTTTAAGAATCGTCGGTGCACTACATTTTCCGTTAAATACTTAATTTAGCAAGCAATGTATATACGCAGAAATCATCACCTTTCGTGCCAACAGGTACAATCAACACAGATGTATACGTCTAGGAGTGTCTTCAGTCTTTAGAAAGCATGATGCATCAGCTTTGTTTTGGCCGGACTTAGCAACTTGTCATTGCGGCAAAAAAGCGCGATATTTCTACGATGCTCAATACATACCCGTAGTACTCAATGAAGCCTATCCTTCAAGTAGTCCAAAACTAAAGTCAATAAAATAAATAAATGAGTATAACTTTTGAACCACACTATAGATTTTGGTTATTGTTGGCTCATTAAATAGCTAAGAATAGTAGCTGTCGAAAAGTGTATTACTATCTATTTTTTAATTAAGGATCTTTAAATTATTCTCAAATATTTCCAAAACATTGATTTTTTTTACAAACAAACTTCATAAATATCGTTATTTATGTCAAAAACTTTTGGATATAAAAAATCAAAATTTTGAAAATATTTGAGGATAATTTAAAGATTCTTAATTCAAAAGTACAGAGTAGTACACTTTTCGATAGCTACTATTCTTAGCTATTTAATAAGCCAACAATAACTAAAATCTATAGCGTGGTTCAAAAGTTATATACTTATTTATTCCCATCACGGTTTGGCGAAATCTTCAACTGGCCACAACTCCCAAAGGAAGATTTCTAGGAGGGGTTATGTGGAACAATTCTTTGATCAGACTACCTCAAGGAATCGCGTGGTATACCGGAAGGTATTTTGATCTGAATCACCCTGTATATAGCAATATCGGGCACTTTAGGATTTGAGGCCTCCAACAGTATTTGTTCTCTGAAACTTGGGTTATCAACAGGAACAATAACGTAAAGTACCTACATATGTTAAAGCCTTCTGTGCACTAGAGATTTTTTTTGTCAAGTAACTGCAAGGTGACTTTTTGGTTCCTCTGGCTAACAATTTTTGGGTAATGGTATATGAATGTCACGAACCAGTTCAATGCCGTCTCTATGTTCCAGGCCTTGACATCGAATTCTTTGAATGTATTAGAGTGGTACGATTTTGTACTTCTTATGGAAAAATGCATTACCTTCAACTTCAACTTTCTGCATAATGTAAATAAGCCTCCGTACTAAAAGTTTGATTGCAAGTAGGAAAATCGTTTTGTGTCAGGGCCTGGAACACAAAGACGGCAAGGAGTAGTAAAATTTTTGTCGCCGCTTTACTGTCATTGTTTTAGGAGACCTTGCAGAGTTAGAAAGCAACTTACGGATCTTTTCTTGAAAAAAAATGGCTGTTGTAACGATAGTGTGAGAGGACGATATAAATAATGAAGCATTAGTGCAATAAGTACAGACGAAACCACCGCTATATATACAACAAAAATTTGAAGTAATTCTCTGATAGCAATTTAAAGATAAAAAATTGGGGAGAAATATTAAATATTTAGAGACCTTAAAGTTACAGCAAGTTTTTGTTCAGGTTCAATTTATGATGGAATATTTGATTAATTATAGTAGGTCTCAAAACATGTACTGGTAAATCATCAAACTTTCAACACTCATACGAAAATATCAAAGGAATTTTTCATAATAGGATCGGAGTTCATCAAATATTAAGTGAAATTTTCCTTTAGTGGCAGAAAATAAGGCCTAACTTTGACAATTTATTTTGGGAGTATGAAAAAAGGAATAGGATTTCCTTTGATAGGGCTTATTTAATACATATTAAAGTATAAAAAAAATTATTATAAATTTCATTCAAAAGAGTGTCGACATTGCCCATTTTTTACAAATAAATTCACAGAAAAACTGTTTTTTCGTAAAGTATAAGGCTTGAAAAAAAAAAACGAACCAAAAAACAATTATAATCTATATCTTATTATAGCTATGAGGTGACTTTTTGTTTTTATAAAATTTTGAAAAAAACGGTGCGCTTTTGAAGAAATATCACGATTTTTTGCCCAAAAATAAGCAGTAAATTGTTTATAAAACAAAAAGTTTACATATAATAAAAAAAAACCCATAGAAAATGTAATTGTAACACTGCTAACAAAATTTCAAATCGATGTATGCAAAGGTGTTCGAGTGATCCGTTCTCCCAGAGAGAAAGTGGTTACAAGAAAAACACATTTAAAGTTGTACGAGCACTTAAAAACTTGATTTTTTTTTTACTTTTAATCTGCAATGCCTTCACCATACATACATTGCTGCATTTTTTTATAGCATTTGCGCACCTTGGTGATTTGCACACTCTGGTGAATAGTGGTGAGCTGAGCATGTGCTGCGGGGAGGTGCGGCAAAATCGATAATTGAACCGTTTAAAAAAAATTTTCGTCACAGGACCAACTGCATTTTTTGTAAAAAAAAAAACGATTTGTTGAAAATCCCCGGTCTACAAAGCGGCGAGAGTGACCAAAACGTTGTGTGACAAAAAGCTTCCAGTGCGTATTAGGTCTAACATGAACCAACAATTTTCGCTGATTACCAAATACATTGAGTTTGGCTACTGAAATTATATCATGACAAAATGACGGAAATTTAAAAAATACTGGGACTGCAAACACTGTCACTATACGTTACTTTATATGAAAATTTGCTGCCATGTATAGGAGTTTGAATAAATCTCAGGATCTACTTGCAGTAGCCAAACTCAAAGAGGTAAGCTATCTTGTAACAAGTTGTCTTACTTCGCAGAATTGTTGGTCGGTTGGTCTACTATCGCAATGCCGCGGGGGCCACTTGGATCACGGTTTCCGGAGCCCTGGCCCCGTAAGGTGGCACTGCAGTGACGTGCAGCTCAGAGACATGAAAGTGATTGAAAAAGCTATCGGTAAATATCGTACTTCCTTCCTAGAAGAGCTTTTTGTTTAACTCAATATATGAAATCATTGCATCAATCATTAGCATCTTAAAGTTTCGAATACCAAAAATACGGAAATCACCAGCTGCGCCCGTAGTAGCTGTTAATCCTTGTGCAGAGACTTCTAACAGACCCAAAAATTCTGTACAGATTTATACTCATAAAAGGTGTGTTTAAGCAGTTAAGAAAGGTAGAATTTATGCTGTAAGGCATGTGCTCACTAATAAAGGAGGTAAGAAATAACCAAAAACTGGATGCATGGGAATCGTTATTTATACATAAGAACTCACTTCAGTTAATGAACACGGAGAACCTCCTATCGAAAGTAGACTATTTCATCCCTTGGACACAGATCATTAATATTGTTATCATTCGATTATCACTTTTGTTAACGCATAGTTTATAATGTACATAAACGTATTGCGTTATTGAATTTGGGGCACTGTTTTGCTTCCATTTAATCATATTCGAGTAGTCTAGCTATGCATATATTTTTTAGTTTGAAAATAAAGATATGTGAAGATGGTAGCGTGGCTACCGAAAACGTTAAAAAATAAATAAATCAAAATAGTGGAACAATAAGAAGACTTTTATTTACAAACTGATAGAATTATAATTAGCTTCCCAGTGCTCAAATAATTTAAACAAGAGTGTGTTTGTTTAAAAATTTTATATATAAGGGAAGTAGAACGTAACTATACGGTGTATGTCATGTGAATTTATCCAGATATATAAAAAAAGATAGAGGGTGAGATGGAAGCACAGGAACTGTCGCTTGGCTACAGTACTCACAAACATGTTTTTGAATACTCTTAAGAAATCACATGGCGGAATATATCATCAAAGCCTCCCAGGTATATTATGGACTATCTCCAAAAGAAATAGGCAAATTAGCATACGACCCTACAGAGAAATACGACTTTACAAAATGATCTCCTTGGGATGAAAACAAACTGGCAGGAGAAGATTGGTTCTAGGGTTTTAAAAAAAAGCATCCTCCACTTTCAATAAGATCAGCAAAGGCAACTAGCTTATCACGGCAACGAGCTGAATCAGGTTCAGACTATATTATTTTTCAACAACCTTGTAAAACCTATGGGCAGATTTTAATTTGAGCCAAAGAAGACATGTACAATATTGACGAAACTGACATCACAACGGTCCAGAAATCGACAGAATACTTACAAAACGAGGCCAAAAGCAAGTAGGAATTGTAATATTGGCGAAAAGGGATACATTGGTTATAATCACTGTGCCTATTAATGCAGTTCGAAATATTATACGTCCTATGTTGATATTTGCGCGGATCCTTTACAAAAGACCAGTTTATACGGGATGGACTCACCGTTTCCATAGGTGGTAGTGTTAACGTTTTTGAAGCACTTTCAGAGCCATACCAAATCTTCTTTGAAAAACAAATTCGGCTTACTATTAGTAAACCACCAGTCAAAGATCAGCATACATGCTTTGGATTTCTGAACTGATAACGGAATCGTTGCACTTTTATCTCCGTCCCACTGTTCGCACAAACTACAGCCGCTTGATCGTGGAGTTTATGGCCCACTGAAAAAGACAGTCAATTCTGCATGTGACTCCTGGATGCGTAGTCACTCAGGTACAACAATGACCATACACTATATACCAGGTATAATCAAAGAATCTTTGCCAGATGTAGTGACGTAAAAAAACATGCTTGGTATATGGGTTTAAATGTACGCGAATCTACACTTTTATCGAGATAATTTCACCAAACTGGACCTTGCTCCCCAATTTGTTAGATTAGATTAGATTTGTGAAGGGGTGTGTAGGGGTTAGCCCCGCAATCACTGCGATCTGAGAGATCTACCGTGAATCCCTGTTGAATTTACTCTCTTTCTAAGTTAAGTCTGTAAATAAAGTCTGGAACCATTCTGGGATTGTGGTTCCACACGTAGTTCGGTGGAGGAAGTCCCTCATTTGTTACTGACAGACCACCAGCTGAAAGAAATAATGTATTGAGTATCTAGTCTTCTGTGACAGCTACTTCAGGTGGGGATTACTGGCTATAAGGTTGTATGTTACAATTGTCCTCATAACTGTTACTTTTGACTGAGGCTCAGGGACAATTAGAACATTTTCCTTTCTGACACTTTCAGGCATATGACTTTTTTATTTCGTATTAACTTTTCATTGTAGTCATGTAGGTTGCTTATTGCTTGCCAAAAACTATAGTTTAAATAATTTTTTTTATGTTTTATAAGTAACAACAAAACATGTTCCAATGTAAATTGTTACTTTCCCCGGGCTTCCGTAATTTAATTCTTTAAAAGTGTAATACAAGATAAGTTTTCACGGAAATAGATAAAAATGTTAACCGAACTAATTATATAAGAGAACGTTGTACTTACTCAAACCCATTGTGAAATTATCTTGAATTATAACTTTACACACATTGATGAGTTATGCATATACTACAAGTATAAAGAAGACGCCACGAAGCTCATGTCGTCACTCTCTTACATGTTCAAGGATATTCATGAAATGAAATATTTAGAAACTTCTTCCCCCATTTTCAATAATATGGAGCACTGCCGTTGCCATAAACTTTCGTTACAAGGAAGTTTTATGAGCCACCCCAGATTTTCATAATTTTTCTCTACTTAACCGTATCGAGTACGTGTACTAATTAAAACTAAAGTTAAGATATTCTCGGTGGAGGAAATTTATATTCTATATACATATAAAATTTCTCTAGCTCTGTTCTGATGCAAGACAACGAAGTATAAGGGCAACTTCAGCTCCTCCTGGCACAACGTGCAAAGAAGTGCACTGCAGCGCATAGAGTAATTGTGGATTACGACGAATGTTGAAATTATGCACGTACCTGCCAGCTCTACATCATCGCCAGAATGTTAAACTTTGAGCATACTTCAGCTCAACTTTGGATTTGGATATTACGCCCGGGTGCTACCGTTAATCGATTATCCACATGACACTGTAACGAGACCAGGCAATAAATCATGTGGAAGAATGTCACGTTTCCTACATACACGTATAGTGTACCCTTGATGGGTTCATTCACACTCTGTCGCCAATAGTCGTCCCCAGCCCCAACGAAGTGGTCGGATGGTTCACTAACGAAAAAGCGACCACTCCATATTAACCGCGCCGCATCAAAGCCATTAGGCGTACACACTTCCACATTAAGTTTAATGGGCCGATGCTGGACTATCATGTGCTTGCTACTGCTGTTGCTATTGGTGCTGATCAAAAGAAACTGAGATTTAATTTTTTTCTCAGGCAGCGATTTCTTATTTATCCCAGGGGAGCCGCTATGTCAGGCCAAAAGGTCAACGTAGTAAATATGTGGGTCGACACAACTCCATGGACCGACCACACTCCGGAAGTTGGTCTACGCAAATGTGCCCTTGCGATATATAAGTGATGGAGCAAGTGATGTGTAAAAAAAGGGGAGTCATGTGCGATGTGCGTCTTTGTTCAGAACTTACTTCCGTCTATTGGTAAATATTGGAACTTCTGAATTTATAACCTCAAGCGTAATTGCTGCAGAATGATTGTTCTACACCAATGCACACTTACAAACAATCCGAAGAAAACGGTATAATTGTTGACACCACTACAGTCGAACTGATTTAGACGAAATTAAAAAATTCTGCAATTGTTGAAAAAATGGTGTAAAAGAGTTGCATTATAGCAACTGAGCTTCATAAGTCGTTTTTCACTAAATGCTTTGGCCTTCGATAATTCGTTATGCAAAACTGGTATTGACGACGTGCTTTTGGAGAAGAAAAATTTATTGAATGAATTAAATTGACTAATTTAACAACTAATTCTGATTTCGAATTTAAGGAAGTAGTTAATAAATACTGGGGAAGGAGTAATCAGGTAACTTATGTTAGTACGCCTCTTATTGTGAGTTGGTAGATAGATTGTCCCGTGGATTCTTAAACTAACTCAAGGGGACTGGCCCGCTTTAGAGATATTCAACGGTTAGCACAAAGGCCGTCTCCGTTGCTGCAGCGCTTAACACCTTCACGTCTCTCTACTTAGGAAACCAAACACCAATTAACATATCTTATGGAAAAATTTATATTTGAACATCCAGAAAAAATATACGTAAATGTGTCAATTTTGCTGTAAATTTAATTGATTTTCACAATCAAAATCTGGCCTATTTCCACAGTTTTCAATTTTAAAGCGAAGTGGTGGAGTTGTCGCGGTTAAATTGCAACAGAATTTTAACGAAAGTGCCAAATTCATTGGAGTTAAATGCCAGCTATAGAGGAGGTATGTAGATTTTCGACTCTCCAAGTGGCATTTCCAAGCGTAATTAAAGATTGCCGGTAGGTGGCGAAAAGATTTAATTTTTTTTTAAATAGGTAAATGACATCCGATCTTTTTGAAATTTTGTACAGATAATCTCTTGGTAGAAGCGCACCCATAAAAACAAAAAAATGGATTAATATATAAGTTGTAGAAAAACATTTTGAAATGAATTTTTCAGACAGAATTTTGGCCGTCGAAAATTAAATTTCGCAACTTAATCAGAAGAGGAGGGAAAATATGTTCATAAATCGGAAAAAAAACTAGCAAAAGGAATTTTGCAAATCGGATAATATTTACCCCGCCTACCTCAGAACACCAAAATTTGGGAAATGAAAAACTTCTTCCCATTAGTTTTTATAAAACACCTTTTGACATTGAATTTATCATCCCATTTTAATGAGATTGTGTACGAAAATTCTACACATATGGTAGAATATAAAATAAATACCCCCACTCCTTTTTATTATAATAATATATCAGTAACCCTTCACGGGTTACCACTCTGTATCCCGCTGCCGTACGAATCTCATGATTATTTAAAAAAATCACCAAAAACTCACACTGAACTAAGTAAGAAGAATTTAGCTATTTAAGGTTGTAGCTTCATCGTATATGCTCACACCTCGCAATCTTATTTTGGAAAATGCTCCTAGACTATTAGGGGTAATGACTTCTGGTTTTCCGTATATGAAAAACAACAGATTATAGATGTAACGAAAAGAAAGTAGCTTAAATGTTGCGAATATTCCGAAAATTGCTAATTTTAACCCCGGGTTCACTTACATTATGCATTATTTCGATCTCGCTTGGCCATCTGCAGTACCTACTTACATCACTTTCATTTCTAGTCAAGCCCAACTTATCCTGTGAATTTCGAGATCGGTGATGATAAGTAAGGTCCTCTCCTTGTTAATATTACTGTCACTATTTTTAACTTGAAATAATAGCTTTTACTCATTATTTGTACTTTTATATTCTAGTGTTTCTTCTAAAAGAGAAGCCGTTATAATTACCACAATATATTATTATTTTCACTGCAAAAGTGATCATTTCTAAGACGAAATATTAAATTTTACAACCTGAGGATATAAATTTTACACCACCTCTTTTCAATTTTATTGTTAAAAGTAAGAAGTTTATCATAACGCGCTGTAAATTTTACATGTAATATTAACCAGTTTTTTATGTCATATTATTAACGTTGTAGATGTTGCTACCTGCAGGCATTTCAAGTGAAGTGATTTCCATGACGAGGTTATTAGAGTGAAACTAGGGTAAAACACCCAGTGATGAGCCCCCTTAAGACAAGTTTTGACTTTGCGGATTTAACAAGAAGAATATTTATAAAATATTGGATTGAAAATTTTTTCGTTAACGACTTTAGATAGTTGTGATTTAGGATATATAAAAAAAATAATAATAATTGGTAAGAAATATTTAAAAACAAATTAAATATGAAAAAAGTAACATTTGCCAATGAAGACCACCCTTTGGTCAGTAGTAAACCCCTTACTAAATTCAAATAAATGACTTTTTTCTTAAATAAATTTATATTTTATTAAAAAACAGAATATATTATAAAAAATAAAAAAATAAAATATTGTTCACAAAAATAAGTAAAAAAAAACCAAATTCGGTATAAATATATAAAAGCACCATTTTCTCTTAACAAATTGAGTATTCTCTAACGAAACTTTGATTTGATTTTTTAGTTAAATGAAAAAAAAATCATGAAATAACCTCACCTATTGCAAGTATTATTTTCTGAGGTGTGAACTTATATTCGTACAGTTTTTTTTTTATTATTAGCTATTCATGGGAGCATGTCATTGTAGAGAGGCCATTCAGTGAAAAACTTTGTTATGCTTTTTATTTCAAAAGTCTTGAATGCGGCGAGCCTACTACTAGATGTTTGTTGCCACTTCTCCTTCATTTCAAATTCTTCATCTACACGTTATTATTCGAATAGTAGCTTACGTTTTAATATAAAACCGAAAATAAAAACTATAAAGTATATTTCTTCTTATTTGCTTAGAATATCAATAATAATTCAATCAGGCTGGAAATAAATATTCATCTATACCAATTAGATATGCTGTTTCAATAAAGAACGCTATAACAATTCAAACGTTCTTTCACAGAATATTACCTATTTCTATTCATATACAAATAGTACCGCTGTGGTCAACTAGGTTAAATTGACCCAACCAACTACAGTCAGTTCTCGAGTTACGATCATCTCGAAGTACGACCATTCACACTTACGACGAAAAACTTTCATAAAAAATTACAAAAATGTATCAATTTTCTATAGTTTTCGCCAAATATGTATATGTGTATGATAGATATGTAGCACGATTCCGGTTATTGATGTAGTAAACAATCAAAAATCAGCAAAAAAAAATCTATAATTTTGATGTAGGGTAACTGTACCAGTAGTCGGCCATTTAAGAGCAATATCACGCTCAAAGGATATTCCTGAAGTGAATTTCTATGCAAGTCTATCAACTTGCAATTTTCTACACAGAATAAAAGTTTTACAACCCAAAAAATTAGAATGAAAGAAGAAGACAATGACAACTGAAAAGGGAGAAAGAAAACTCTAAAGGTCTACTAATTTTCCAGTGGTTCCACTCATCGGCCATGCTTGTTCCAATAGTCGGCCATAAGAAAATTTGAGATCCCAATTACTCCACAAAGACAGAAAAGAATTTACATGGCAAGCAAGTAACTGTAAATGATTATTATAAGTATAACAAATAATTATAATGCTGAATTCTTCGTAATTGATCTTTTCATATTCAGTCACACTTTTAGATTGTGAAAATTTACAGTTTATGCCTTTTAATATTAAGAAAAAAATTAGTCGAATTGAAAACATAATTTTTTACGTTGGTTAAAAATATAACTTCTTCTGAGTTTAAAAATAACTAAATTCAGTACAAATTTTAAAATACTCATTGATACGCGACAATAACATTTGTTACATTTGAAGGCTTCATTATAAACTAAACTATAGGATATTCCTGCAAACTTAGAACATTTTAAATAAAACCATCTTGGACATTCATCGCAGCCCATATTTTTGAGCTGATCTTTCTCGATGTCGCCTGTTACGTTTTCATTACAAGATAACCTATTTCTATTTTTTCTTGACAACCTTTCGTCGCTTAGGTACTATCTTTCTTTTCTCATTTCTTCTTCGGATTGTTTCCTCTTTTAGTTGTAAAATCGTTGTTTTTCTTATTTCTCGTGACGGGTGAACAAGGATCGGTGTTGACTCGAGATTTGATGTAAATGTTGAACTCGCAATATGGTAAGGTTTTCTATTCGACGGAACAAGTGTGCCTTCCGAAGTTAAATTGTACAAGCTGCCGGTTGTCAGATCTTTAAAGAGAATGGGAAGGCGTGCTGCGCAGGTTGGTTCATCTGATTCCTGATGTTTAACAAAATTTTTCGCTGTTTGAATTATTTTCAAAACTTTATCGGTATTAATACCAGCTTCCGAAAGTTTGTACCTTAATGAACTTATAACATGCTCGGCAGAAGAAAATTTTTCATACGTGATTGTAGAAGAAATAGCAGTATCCACCACATCCAAATTTTGAATGGTATTTTGAATACATTTACTGTAATCTACAGCTGATGGATCAAACGGATACAAGCCACATTTTCGGAAACTATTTTGTTCATGACATTAACTAAAACATCTTTTTTTAGTACAGATTCCAGCATTGGACAAAATGTCGTTCTGGTTATGCTTTTATCTGTTATCTCATGGTGGCTTGAAATTCAACTGTTAACTGTTTCCTTCCATCCATCCTTAAGTGACTTAAAGACACTTACATCGGCAGGCTGCATTAGATGAGTCGTGTTTGGAGGCAATGCATACAGAATTATATCGTGTTCAAAGCAAAATTCACTCAGTTCCATTAACATATGAGACTTGTGACCATCTACAAATAGAAGAACTAGACGTTGTATGCCGTTGTCTTCAATCCAACTATCAACTGTATTAGCTACATATTCTTAGAACGTTTCCGTTCTCATCCATCCTGTCTCTGACTTCCCGATAATCCAATTCTGTCGCACGCTCATAGCGACATCTCTTGGAAGTCTTACGTATGGAAAGACAACCTAAGCTGGCAGCATTTCTCCATTGGCATTAAACACAATTAAAACTGAAACAGTATCCTTCTCATTGCCTAGGTTGACCCTAAAAACGTTTTTCCACCCTGTAGGAGCAATCACTCTACCTGACTTCGAGCATAAGCTGAAACCGGTTTCATCCCCATTTAATATACGACGTGGATCCAGCAAGATTCGTTCTAAATTATTGTCGTTAATATATTCCTCGACCCATTTTTTGACATCCTGCCGCAACATTCCCATTATGAAGGATTGTTGATCGAGGAACTTTGAACTTTTTGCTTGCACTTCGTATTGTTGATTTAGCAGTTCGGATTTCGGAAATAGCAGAAAGAAGATCTTCTGTTTTATATTTATGGATTTCACGTTTGGGCCCCATATTATTTTCCAATGCACGCTCCAATAATTATTAAAAGTAAAGTATCTCCTATAAAGTGAAATAAAATAAGTTGAATTTTCATATTTTCTTATTGTAATGGGGCAATCCGGTTTTAATTACTAAAAATTTCCATTAGCATTAGCGCCAAGTTTATTAAAACGTGTAGTCTGACTCGGATAGAGGAATGGTTAACATATTTTTTTTCTACCACCATTTGCCAATTATGTCAAAAATGTTTAAACAATTTCAAAGATGTCTTTAAAATACGTAGGGATATGGCGGGTATGGTTTCCTACTGTTTTAGTCTTTCCACATAAAACTTTATGGGATAAATGTTAGTGTTTTGCAGAAAAGAGGTGAAATATTAGTGTGGATACATATACAACACTGGGTGCTAATGGGTTAAAACAATAGATAGTTCTGAAATTTAATATTTTTATTGTTCTATGTCATTCTTTATACTAAAATAGCAAATACCAAAATATCAAATACCAAAATCTGCAACAACAAAAGATCTGTGAGAGAGCTATTAAGAGACTTAAATAAATAACAATCTTCTATAACTATTATAACTGATTGTAAAAAATAAAGGTTCCGATCTTGATGAGTCTTGTGAGACTTTTATTATAGCACTTAAATAAATAATAATCTATGGTAACAGCAATGGACTGACTGAAATTTATAAAAGTCTTTTAACACAGTTAACTTGAAACTAAAAAATTAAAAGTCTTATGGGAGTTTTATGAAGAAACTTTTATTAATATATGTCTATGATAACTGTTAGTACTGAGCTAAAGTTATAAAGTCTGCTAAGACTGTTATTATCACACTTAAAAAACTAAAATTCCTTTGGGACTGTTAAGACTTAAATAAATAAAAACCGTCGGTAACAGAAAAAAAATACATTTAATAAATAACTATTATCTTATGATCTAAAATTTTAAAAGGCTTTTATAACAGATACATAGAACTAAAAAAAAAGTTAAATTTTAACTATTATTTCAAGATTTTTTCAAAAAGTCCCATAACAGTTACGGTCGCTGACTTATTTACTAAATTATTAATTCCTGACATACTGGACGACTACTGGAACACGGAAATATTTCTATGTACCAGTATTATATAATTATATATATATATAAATTATATAATTTATTTTTGTATGAATTTCGACTTATGACAATTTCGACTTACGTCCGAAGTTGCGGAACCTAACCCCGTCGTAAGTCGAGACCTGACTGTATTAACAAATTCCCGTGCACAATATATTTTATATTGTATCATATGTAACAATGTAAGAAATAAAATGATAATTTGTTCAACAAAATGAAGAAGCGCGGGTTTTTAAAAGATGAACCTCACTAAAAAAGTACAGGTCAATTAGATATACGGTGGCCAGAAAAAGTTAACTACCAAGTTTATTCTTGAAAAACATGTATAAATCTCATAATAATAGTGATACCAATGGCAATGCAGTCATCATATAGAATATACTTTATATTTCTATGTCTTTGGCACAGAAGAAATAGGGAATAGGGAATAGGCAACAGTTGCCACTAGGGGAAGCTATCAACCTCGTATTGAAAACATACTTATCCTGCCTGAGGCCAGAAAAATGAAATTTCTCTACCTTCTGTACATACATAGTTGGGTCTCATGAAAATGTTGTTAAATCGCTGAAGGAAAGAAATTGCATGGTGCTAAAATATTTTTATGGAAACTACACGCTTAAATAAGAACAATCTGCATAGACTTAATTGACATTGAAATTGTCACTAATTTCAGGGCAATTAAAAACATGAGGTTTATGGAGATTTCGTGGAGGACATATTAAAGAATTTCACGTTGTGGATTGCAAAATATCACTTGGACACTCTCATTAGGATTAACTTAAAAAAACAATTAGATTATTAATATGGAGAACTGCTCCATCAGGGCATCTTAGAAATTGAACCAGAAAAAAAAAATTATAATTAGACTAAGATATGTTACGGTTGAATTGCCGGATTTGCTAACAGAGAAAAGGAAAATTTTTTGCAAAATAAAAGTATGTGTAAAAGATATTAGCACATTGCATTCATGTTCATTATTAGATCACCCAACTTAGTTTAGGCCGTCTTGAGAGTGCTGAAAGGAGGAGCCGAAATGAACTTTAGAAAGATTAAAATGAGGCTTAAAGAAAGAATGATGAAATTGAATCAAAAATAGTAATATGCAAAAGAATAGGAGTAGTTTATAAAGTATGTAAGTAAGTTAAAATCGTAAAAATGAAATTCAAGAAAGTAAGTTTATCTGCAAAAGTAATTTGAAACAGGAATTTGAATTGTTGAAGCAGGCAAAGTAAAAATAGGCTAGCATAAGCCTTAAAAGTAATATTAATAGTAGGTAATCTTCATATTTATCTTTTATGGTATACGGACATAAGTTTTGTTTTGTTTAATCCCTAATTCTTTCTGCAGACCATGGTCTTCTTTCTTAGTAAAGACACCTGAAAAGAAAATTTTGCTGATTATAAGAAATTAATCAAAAATAACACTGTTCAGCAAAATTCAAGAAACCCTAAAATTCAAGAATGAAACTGACCGTATTCGTATAATTTTAGGTCGCTGATTCCGAGAGCGAATTCAGTTTTTTCCCTGGATGTCACGTTTTTTTTTTTATTTATTTTTTATGGTTTGGCGTTTACTTGTGAGATTGTTATAATTTGCATTAGAATTATCAAATATTTACCAAGAAATGCTCACAAATATTTAGAAATATGTCAGATAAGAAATAGTAAGTTCACTAAACTTAAATAGAGGGAAACACTCTTTAGCGAAACTCACTGCTTAAAGGAAAATAAAATGAAAATTATTTGAAATGTGATTTTAATCCTATATACACCAAGTCATTTAGTAGTCAATAAAGGTAATAATCACAATAAGCCAAAGAAGTGCAGATGTTGACAAAATCATTTATTCTCGAAAATTTTGGTACCTTTGTTACCGTTTGGTAACCTACATTATTCTGGGTATTTTTTTTGCTGAGTTAGTCATTTACAGAGGGTGAGTTAATTTACCGGTTCTTCGAAAACCAACAAAGTTTAGCTAGTGTTTACTTTATATACAGTTTTTCGTTCTAGAGAGTTTTTACTGTATTGGCAAAAACAGTCAACATACATTTACTGACGGAGGTCAGACAAAATTCATTCCTGTGAACCAGTGCTGAAGTATAGACATTTCCCGACTGTATAAATAACCTATTAAGAAGAGTAGGGGAACTGTTAAAATCGCAGTATGCATGGGTTTTATTTGTGTACTTTACCTGAAATACCGAAGAAATTAGGCAGTAGATGGAACCTAAGAATCAGTACTTCATTTTAATGTTACAGGTTGATATTAAAAAGTAAGGGCTCATTAATTTGTGAGTGCTCAAGCGTATTTTATTAAAGCAAGAAAAGTGGTCAAATTTAAAAACCGGTATTTTTCACGCGTGTTGTGTATTTCTCAGCAAGTGACGTGGTGTAAATAAAGTATTGCATAAAATAGAAAAGTATGCAAACAAATAAAGTGTCAATCAGTTTTGCTACGTTTGTGGAGAATATACAGTTAGTCGGCACAAACGGAAAATAACTTATTTAGTTGAAGAAATTTCAAAATATTATTTCGAAGGTTAATCTACAGCAACGGCTACAATTAATAACTCATGAACGTTTCAACGACTTAATTCGCGATCTGAACCTTCCAAATATTTCACCGAAAATGACAATAAATTTATTTACTTAGCCAATATAAAAGATCTTATTACGGCTATAGACATTGACTACATACTAAATGAGTGGCGATATGTTATAGATTCATCCAAAAGAAGTATAAAAGCAGTACTCTTTCACAAGGGGAAAATTAAGCCTTCCGTTATCATAGTGTATGGAGTGGTTTTAAAGGAAACGAAAGAAAGCATAAAATGTTGCTGGAATGTGTGCAATATTCTCAGCATGAATGGCACATTTGGAGTTATTTAAAAATCATTTACTTAGTAATTAAGTTGAACTAAGCATTATCATTTCTCTTATCTGAATGGAATTCAAGAGACACAGAGAATCACTACAGTGACACTATGTGGCCAGCAAAAGCATTTTTTGAGCAAGGACAAAAAACAATATTGCCGCAGTACATTTAGTAACCGTGAATAAAGTTTAGCTACCCGCACTTCACATAAAACTGGGAAAAGTTAAAAATTTTATTAAGTCGTTGAGGAATATGTTTCCGAATATTAGTGAGGTTAAAATGAAAGCCGGTAAGTTTCATTTCGTGTTTTAAATAAGTGTAGCAGTTTTCTATGATTTACCAAACTTATATTTTTCTTCACCTACTCATCTTAATGGAACCAGGTATTAAAGTGTTGACGAAATCATTAAAGAAACTGCATGCATTTAAAATCCTAGAAGTAAATATGGCTCTGAAGATTCACTCGATTACTCGACCGCCTGACTTCAGAAGAATTGAGCAATGCTTCAAGGGTGAGTGTATGAGGAGAATCTTGGTAGATTACTGCTGAATGCAGAATATACGGTCGTGCTGCTAACAAGCAACGAAAATGAAAGGTAGTAATATTTAAGAAAAACAAGAAGACAATTTACAATTGGTGTAAGACCAATAATATTATACCATAGATGAAAATAAAAGTTAATTAAAGTGAAAGGCCAAAGTTTTGTATGGAAATACCAAGTAGTTGCCCGATTCAGACCATTTTTGAAATTTTCAGCTCTCTCAGTAAATACGTTTTCAGGCAGTGTTCCAGTAATTAGAGAAAAACGAAATTTTTGTATGGCAACCCTACGAAGGATTATCCGATTTGTTCCATTTTCAAACTTGAGTTGATTTTTTTTTTAAAAAGGCCTATACAAAATGTCAGCTTTCTATGTAAACGCGATCTTGAGTTATCGAATTTAAAACTCCAGATAACAAAAAGTCCCAAAGCGCTAAATTCGTATGACATAAATAAAAAATTGTGACATTTAGGGAAAAAACTAAGATCAGAATCGGGCTCAGCAACTTCGAATTTAAAAATCTTTTGAGCTTGTCGGGCAGTGTAATTTTCTGCTGATTACCTGCCTGGGATTTGCCAACAAACTTAGGGATTATACAAAATTAATACACGTCAAACCTGTAGAGAACATCAACTAACTAAAAAAAAAAAAAAAAAAACAAAAAACAAAAAAAATCATCTAGTCCGACTCACGAAACGAGTTTGATATTTTTTTATCTCTGATTGTGGAGCGGGTGTTTAAAAGCGAGTCGGGTTTCACGCGAGAGCGAGTATAGGTGATCCAGTAAAAGCATCGAATTAAAATGTGTGAATACAAGAATAATTCCAGAAAAAGAAAGATTATTAGGATGAACCAGGATTTTTTACTGATTTTGATAGAAGATGAACGGTTAACGGTCCCTGTACCATATTAAAGTTACGTCCTTTTTTTTATGCTAAAATATATTTACTTCTTCCTTTTAAGACCTTTTTTTGCGACATGAGGTCACATGAGCATAGCCCATTTATCTCATTATTAGCGTCATGTGCCGGAAAGAAATTTTAAGGGTTAGTGTCTTAAATGAGTGTTTTGCATTCTCAAATTTCTTATTTAGTGCCGTATAATTCGAGTTCCTCAGTCAGCCATAAATAGAGGTGGCGCCAAACCTATCCTTGTAGCACGTGAATTAGATGTTGAAAAATTCACCCACTCTCCTCTGAACTACGGTGTCTTAACGCTAAATCATGAACAATATGATCAGGTGCCTAAAGAAAAATGTATGACTGTTTTCCTAAAACATGAAAATATATAATTGCCCGTGAGTAAAACATGGATTTTCTAGATTTAATCCGCATATGGTCATTGTTTTTCCTTCCGACATATTTATGGTTATCGCAAATGCCAAATGAATTGGAATATGTAAACGTTTCAACTGAATTGGTGTATCAATGGGCGCAGTAAATATTCTCTTATTTGAATTTCCGTTTAATATGGTCGCTTCAGTGACATTTCCCATAGTTCTTTTAATAACTAATCTCGTTCTATTGTAAAGTCTGGGTGCATTAAGTTTCGAAACGAAATCATGGGTGAATCAATTTGCAAACGTAAGTTATGTGGTGGAAATCGGGGTAAATCGAGTGAATTTAAGAATTCTAAGATAATTTACGCTTTCATTTTCATCTACAACTGTATTAATGATTTACACGAAATTAATTCGCCGAGAAAATTTTTTGTTTTGTATTTTGAAGTTGATATCGTCAACATCGACATTTTTAGCAGCCAAAATCGCTCGTGAACTGAGCCATTGATGGTTACGAGAATTGGTGCGCATATTTGGAAATTACACTTTCTATTAATGCATTTTTCAAATCAACAATCTTCCAGAGATTTTCAAGCAATTTTATTAATTGTGTATGTCTAATAAAACCAATTTTTCCATTACCATTATATAATAATATAACCGGTAATGTTTCCTGAAATCCAAATAATCCAATTAGAAGAAAAAAGGAATAGTTTTGTTTAAACAAAACTGATCACTCTTAGACTTTGCGGACTATATAAAGCAGCCCAACTGAAGGAGTATGTCATATTATAGCGCCGGACATAATCATACATCCGAAACTTTTCGAGGTGGAAATGACTGTATTAAATGTGCCACATTAGCAGCATTCGACCAGCATTGTGACCTCAGGGTCCACCAGATGTTTTGAGTTAGGACTCGTTCATACACTGAAGTTGAAGTCTTGCGTCTTCGCAACATAATGGTTCTCCTGACGTAGAGGGTGTCAGTTGATTGTCGCTTGTAGTGTAGTTTGACTACACTAGGTGTCTCGAGGCAGTTACCCGCACACGATTGGGAATTATAGTACAGCAATAGGAGCAACGGCCTACCAAGTAGGTCTGGAATGTAGATACGGGTGTAAGTCGGTAACCTGCTTTAACTTTCAACTGCCAGTTCAGATTTCAGCGAGAACCAAGAGCGTGCTTGGTGTCACCAGTATGCGTGCCGTTAGTGCTTGCTGTGCACGTAACAACCCCTGAAAATTGTGTACACGAATATTGCTTGTAGGAGACCAATATGACCTCCGTCAAGATAGTGTAGTTAATAGCTTTGTTGGGTACCTCTTGACGCCGTTGACGAAATAGCTGTAACTTGAAAGTAGTACAAATGACCAGCCTGACCCAAGGTCAAGCTGGCCAATATGGATCGATTAATTCCATAGTTAAGGCTGATTGATTCAGTCCGGCGAGTCAGTGAGCGATCGGACTGTTGAAGTGGTTCGTATGTATCGTCGATGTGATGAGATTTTTTGTTTTTCAGTAATATTCTGCACGTTGTCGGGTTAGCCGTGGTGTTGTGTTAATACAGCTCTAGCTGGGCTGTGCCAAAGAGAACCATCTGAAAAAGAAAGAAATGTGGCCGCTATTTGAGTCTCGGAGTATCGGATTAAAAGTATGTTTTTGTTGAAAGTTGATAGTTTTGTTTCCTTTATGAATATTGCTTTTTCCTTTTCATAAGAATTTCGACGTTATAAAATTTATGTAGAAAAAGACAAAATTTTCATATTCAAATCTGTGATATCAGACTAAATTTGCTACATTTACAAAATTTTTCCTTATAAATCGACGCCTACCTAGTTGGGAACTCCGAAAAAAGAATTGCCCGATTTAAGCGTGAAACACAGTTCTGGCTTTTCCAACCTGGCCAGCCTCACCAACTTTAACAGTTCTGTAGAATATATGAGATCAGGTTATTAAGCTCCCAATGGCAAAGTTGGTGAGGCCGGCCAGGTTGAGGTTGAACTCGAGTAGGTCTACTTTCTACTCTGCTGGAACTTTGTCAGCTTTGACAGCTAATTTTTGTAATCAATTGATGTCAGCACTGTTCACGGGAAAAAGCGTACAGGAAATTTGTTGAAAAAAAGTTTGGGAAACATTTTTAACGTGAAAGTTTGTTCCTGCTGTAGTAAATTATTACAAAATAATTTCAATTTTCAAGCCAATAGGCCAATTAACTGCTATCATACAGAAGTTGTCAAAGTTCGTATTGTGAGCTGCAAAAGTTTACAAGGCTCATCAGGTTGAGGTTCTTAAAGTTATACTGAGGTCGAGGTTAGAAAAGCTAGAACTGTGTTTTCGCCTTTACTCGGTGGTTACGCACGCGTTCAGAAAACTCCGACCAGAGACATACCCGTCGCCGCAAGTGCTTCAAATATTTACTAAAATTTGTATTATACAAGGTCGAGATAGGTTCATGCAACCGTTCTTCAGTTTTTTTTTGTTTGTTTTAAAGTTCCATTTGCTCTGTGCACCTTGTACAATATAAATAAAATGCTGGAAATACAAGTTTGACATTGCATTCTGAGCAGTAAACCTAGACAGATTGGCAGTATTGAAGCCAACTTGAAGTCTTGGAAATTAATACTGAGAGTATTGAACCTTATATATTTCATCTCAACACTAGGATCCTAGTTGTTTTTCGGATATTTCATTCCAAAATATACATTGCGTATCACAGCACACCGCCAATTTGAAGATAATATACCTGCCTGTGTATATTTCGCTTTTTGCCTATAAATCCTATTCATATAAATAGGAGCACTTAGCTCACAAATAGCATTGCGTTTTGAGTTAACATTTTTTTTACTCACAGTTTTAAAACCTGTCAGTTTCGTGAATCTTAAGGATGAATGGAAGAAAATAAGGTTCTCGATTGCCGGCTTCCAAAATTTTGACTATGTAGTAGTAACGTGAGCTTTCGTTCTAATCACCCCAGCAAACATAACGATTGGCCTACGAATCGCTTTCTTATAATTTCTTATTGCCACAACGAGCATTTTTATTTCGGCTATAATGCATTTTTATCGCATACGTTTAACATGACGGGGGTAAATGTTGCATCGCATATGAATCGTGTAAGTAATTCATTTGATGATCGCCATGGCGATAAATATCCTTTTATACCCTAGATGAAATCCCTAGGGGTATACTAAGTTTGTCATTCTGTTTATAACACCTCGAAATAATGATGGTAGAGCAAAATGGATTGGACACCCACGCATAATATTAAAAGTCATATTGATTTTTGCATGTCCGTCCGTGCGTCTGTGTGCCGAATAACTCGAGAATACGTATACATAGAGAGCTGAAATTTTGTACACGGACTTTAAAAGAAAAAAAGCAAAATTAAGTTCGAAAATGAGACAAATCGGGCAACTCCTTCGTGGGGTTGCCATTTAAAAATATCGTTTTCCGCTATATATTTGAACACTGCCTGAGAACACGTCGATGTAGAGAGCTGAAATTTCGTACGTGATGTTTTGCTACATTATCAAATAATATGTCAAAAATGGACTAAATCGGGCAACTCCTGCAGCGTCCAAAATACGAACCTACATATTCATATTTACATATTTATAAATAAATAAAATTATTAATAAAATTTTAAAATGTAGAACGAAAAATTTGGAAAAGAATTGAATATTGTATTACGAAGTAGCCTAAAGAATTGTACTATAAACAATACATGTGAAAATTTAAATCAAGTATACATACACTTAGAGTATTAGAATTTTAGATATAATAAAAATGTATGAAGCATCTGAGTATGCATAGAATAAGTTTGTATGAAAATGTCAGATAAAAATATTTAGTAGTGTTGAAGAATTCATAGAGTCAAGACTACGACAAATACAATACGGTACAAAAGTATCGTAATAAATTTATAAAAATATTTTTAGTAATAAAAAAAATATAAAATAAAAAGAATTAAACCCACTAAAAATTGTTATCACTTATTAATAAAAAGAACAACTTCTTTTTGTATTTCGCAGATATTTTAACAAATCTCCCTATTATAAAATATTCTTTTTTTTTGTTTCATGTAAATGGCCAAAAAAAAAACAAAACTTGCTCAAGCCGATTTCCGTGAAGGAAATCTTAAAAAACATTGATGTTGGTATTAAGGGGTCAACAAGGAATAATAATATTCAACTACCAACCATCAATATTGGTAACCCCGACAACTATTACGAGCACATCAGAATCTACATTCGTCAGCATCTATTTTCGTTATCTTAGTGACACCCAGAATAAGAAGTTCAATATTGAAAACATCAATCAACATCAAAGATTAGTGACACCCTGAATGACATTTTCGAACGTGATCTTTGGTTCCCCCCACCAGTGGTAAGGAACCAATCAGATCATTTTTGAAAGAAAAGAAAAGAAGAAAGAAAACAAGCAACACCCAGGCAAGAACAAAGGAAAGCAGTGTAGACAGAAGAAAGAAAATAAGAAAAACAACAAAACAAGCAATAAGCAGGCAAGAACAAAGGAAAGCAGTGAAGACAAAAGAAAGAAAATAAAAAAAGGAACAAAGAAACAAGGAATCTTCAATGAAAATAATAAGAATAAAGGAATAAGGTTTTTTTCAATTATATATATTTTTTTTCTCTTTTCTTATATCAAAAAATTTTTTTATCCCAAATTTTCTTCTTCCACATAAACACTAACAGCACACAACAATACATTTTTCTATATATATGTGTATATGTGGGTTCCACGAATAAAAAAAAATAACTTTCACAATTAAATATTCCCTCCTCCTGGTATTTTAAGAAAGAGGCAAAAAAAAAGAAAATTTCGCGAAAGTAATTACACGAGTGATACATAATATTTTTCATTTTTGTGTGTGTTTTGGTTGTTGTCTAAAAATGCGTGACGAAAATAGAGGAGATAACAATGATAGAGCAGTTCCAAATACAGTAACAGTAACATTACCACCATTTTGGACACCTTGCCCACAAGCATGGTTCATCCAAGCGGAAACTCAATTCGCTACGAAAGGTACTTCTCAGGACCAAACAAAGTACGAATACATAGTACAAGCACTACCAGTGGACATAATAATGAAAGTTTTAGAATTAGTGCAAAATAGTGTAAAATATAATACTCTTAAAAACGCGTTAATACAACGATTTGCCGAGACTGCACAGAAAAATCTAGAACTCCTCCTTTCAGACACCGAAATGGGTGATCGAAGACCTTCAGAATTTTTCAGAAAAATGAAAATCCTAGCAGGTCCAAGTTCAGAATTTTCTGAAAGCCTTATAAAAAAGCTATGGGTGCGAAAATTACCGACAAATATAAACATAGCCCTAACAACCGCAGGGAAAAATGGCATAGATGATCTTCTTAAATTAGCTGAGAGAATTCACGAAATAACGAAAACCCAAAATATTTCAGCATTCACTTCAAATAATTACAACAGCAATTTTGAATTAATAAATAGAATTGATAACTTAGAGAAGAAAATAGACACATTGGAACAATTAATTAAAAATGTAACTTTTCATAATCAAAACAAATTTTCAAATTTCAGGAACGGTTCTAGAAGTCGTTCTTCATGTGGTACTAGATTTACTACGATCTGTTGGTACCACAATAAATTTGTAGATAGAGCAACAAAATGTATACCACCTTGTTCTTTTAAAAAAACTCAGAATCTAAAAAACTAATTAACCCCTCGACGTATTCATGTTCTTTTAATAATAATTCTAAACGTTTATTCATTTTAGACAAAGAAAACAAATTAAAATTTTTAATAGATACTGGAGCAGACCTTTCAGTCATACCTACCACTTTTTGTAGCAGATACAAAAAAGACAATTCTTTAACTCTGGTAGCAGCAAATGGTTCTACAATTCATACCTTTGGTACAAGGTTATTTAAAACCAATTTTGGCCTGAGAAGGCACTTCACATTTCCATTTGTAATTGCCGAAGTAAACCGCCCAATTATAGGAGCCGACTTTTTAACCAAATGCAATCTCTTATGATTTGAAAAACATACGTCTAATAGATGGTAACACAAATTTATCGGTAAATGGCTTAACCATAAAGGTAAACACACCATCACCAACACAATTCACTATTGAAAATGAATAAGGAAACATTTTAAAGCAATTTCCATCGCTAACAGAACCTCCTCGATATGGAGAACCTGTTAAACACAACGTTGTACATACATCACATTACAACGAAAGGACAACTTCCTTTCACTAGACCACGCAGACTAGATGGAGAATAATTCAAAATGGCATAAATGGAGTTTGACCATATGTTACAATTAGGTCTTTGCCAACCATCATCATCTTCAACAGCTTCAGCACTACATTTAGTGGCAAAGAAGAATAGTTCAGATTGGCGTCCTTGTGGGTATTACATACAGTTAAACACTATCACTATCCCAGACAAATACCCAATCCCACACATACAAAATTTTTCTTTAAATCTTAGAAATTGCAAAATATTCTCTAAAATTGACCTAGTAAGAGCGTACCGTCATATCCCAGTAGCTCCAGAAGACATATACAAAACGGCTATTACAACACCTTTTGGACTTTATGAATTTACACGAATGCCCTTTGGTTTACGAAACGCAGCACAAACCTTTCAGAGATTTATGAACGAAGTAACAAAAGGTTTGGACTATGTGTTTACATACATTGATGACATATTGATAGCAAGCCAAAACGCAGAAGATCATAAAAAACATTTAAAAGCACTATTCGAAAGACTAACAATATATGGAATAAATATAAATGTGGCGAAAAGTATTTTTGGTCCTACTTCCCTAAATTTCTAAGCCATTTAATAAATAAGGATAGAATACTTCCTTCTCCTGATAGAGTAAAAATTATTCAAAATTTTCCTTCTCCTTCATCTGTCAAACACATACAACAATTTATTGGAATGGTAAACTACTATCCCCGTTTCATACCGAAATTAGCAGAATTACTAAGCCCCATATACAATAATTTAACACTTTTATTAAAGAAAACAAAAAATACTAAAAATTTTTTGTGGCCACAATCTTGTGAAGATAACTTCCGACGTATAAAGGAAGTTCTTGCTACAGCAACACTGTTAATGCATCCCATTGAAGATACTACTTTTAATCTAACGGTAGACGCTTCATCTCTGGAAATAGGTGCAGTTCTACAACAGTTCCACAACAATTGTTGGGAACCACTAGCTTTTCATTAAAAAAAACTAACAAAGCCAGAAACATACTCCGCTTTCGATAGAGAACTTCTGGCAGTCTATTTATCAATCAAACATTTTCGACACATACTAGAAGGTCGTAAATTCGTAATTTTTACAGATCACAAACCACTGACAAATGCTATTTGGACTAAAAGGGAGAAAAGTCCAAGACAAACCAGACAACTGGACTATATAACACAGTTCACATCAGACATACAACACATCAAAGGTAAAGATAACGTGGTAGCTGATGCTTTGTCACGCATACCATGCAGTCACGAGGATTGCAATGAAATTGAAAATAAGCAGAAAATTGATCTACACATAATTAGCTTAGCACAAACAGACGAAAAAGAGTTAGCACACCTTATCGAACATCAACACAAAAATACGAAATCAAAATACAGACTAATAAACCTGGATATACCGGAAACCAACTATAAACTTTGGTGCGAAGTGTCAACAGAAAAACCTCGCCCTTACTTACCAACCAAAATGAGGAAAACCATTTTTAAAATATTACACGACTATCGCACCCAGGTATACGTGCTACAAGAAAATTAATTAGTAACAAATATTTCTGGCCAAATATGAATAAGCAAATTAATGAATGGGCCAAGACATGCTTACCGTGTCAACAATCTAAGATACACAGACACACAAAATCACCATTTGGAAATTTTGAAATACCAAAAGGTAGATTCGAACATGTGCATTTAGACATCGTAGGACCACTACCTCAGTCAAATACTTTTACACACATACTGACAATCATCGATAGATACACACGATGGCCAGAAGCTTACCCTATCAACGACATCACCGCAGAAAACATAGCCAAAACTTTTTATCAACAATACGTATGTCGTTTCGGAGTTCCTTTACAAATGACAGCCGATCAAGGAGCTCAATTCGAAGCGAAATTATTCCACGAATTAGCTAATTTCCTAGGTTGTCATAAAATTCGCAAAACTCCTTACCACCCACAATCTAACGGAATAATCGAAAGGTTACACCGACAATTAAAGGCTGCCATTAGAGCTACGAAAGACACAATTAATTGGTCTTCTCTTTTACACACAATTCTTTTAGGTATACGTACCACGATTAAAGAGGATTTGTAATGCTCTCCAGCAAATTTAGTATACGGACAAGCAATAAGAGTTCCAGGCGAATTTTTCGTAAAAACGAATGACAACATAACAGAATCCAGCGATATGTTAAAAAATTTACATAATTTTTTTAAAAATGTATCACCAACGGATTCTAGGAAGTCTAGTACTACATTCTACGTTCCAAAAACACTGAAAGATTGCGAATTCGTTTTTATTCGCAACGACAAAATAAAACCAAGTCTTCAATCACCTTACGGAGGTCATTTCAAAGTAATGGAAGGAGGAGACAAAAGTTTTATAGTCAATGTCAACGGCAAATCAATCAAAATCTCTATCGACCGTTTGAAGCCAGCATTGTTAGAGAAAATACCCAAGCAAAAGATCATGACAACCAAAAAAAAAAAAAAAAGTCACATTCAGTTTATAAAAAAAAAAAAAAAAATATATATTTTCTTTATCTTGATAGTTCGTTATTTACGTTTTCGTTGAATACTGGGAGGGGAGTGAATGTAGCGTCCAAAATACGAACCTACATATTCATATTTACATATTTATAAATAAATAAAATTATTAATAAAATTTTAAAATGTAGAACGGAAAATTTGGAAAAGAATTGAATATTATATTACGAAGTAGCCTAAAGAATTGTACTATAAACAATACATGTGAAAATTTAAATCAAGTATACATACACTTAGAGTATTAGAATTTTAGATATAATAAAAATGTATGAAGCATCTGAGTATGCATAGAATAAGCTTGTATGAAAATGTCAGATAAAAATATTCAGTAGTGTTGAAGAATTCATAGAGTCAAGCCTACGACAAATACAATACGGTACAAAAGTATCGTAATAAATTTATAAAAATATTTTTAGTAATAAAAAAAATATCAAAAATAAAAAGAATTAAACCAACTAAAAATTGTTATCACTTATTAATAAAAAGAACAACTTCTTTTTATTATTTCGTATTCTCTCTATTTAAAAATAATTCTTTTTTTTTCATGTAAATGAACAAAAAAAAACAAAACTTGCGCAAGCCGATTGCCGTCAAGGAAATCTTAAAACACACTGATGTTGGTATTAAGGAGTCAACAAGGAATAATAATATTCAGCTACCAACCATCCATAACTCCTTCTTGGTGTTGCCATATAAAAATTTAGGTTTTTTACGTATACTTTGAAAACGATCAGTCCAAGACATTTTTATTGTACTAAAAACTTCTGCAGAATACGAAATCCTATAAAATTGGTTGTAATCATTTTTTCTGTGCAACAAACCGTTTTAGAAATATATGCGAAAAACAACTTCAAAAATCAAACTTGAATAGATCGGTGATCATACGAAATTTAATACGGGGATTCATCTAGGGTATCATAAGAATTGGTCTTAGACCAATTCTAGCTTTTTTACTTGTCTTCTTTCGTTTGGTTTTTCTAGACGAAATATCGTCGATAACGGATGTCTCGCTCTCATCACATCTGGTACGACCGATCTAGGCAATAAACGTGCAATAATATGGCAATAAAAAGAGATTCGTAGGCCGATCGTAATGTTTTCGGGAATCTAATTGACTTTAGCTCTCGAGCTATTGCCAAAACATCGCCATAGTAATAAAAGGGCAACACAGTTTCTATTGCCATTTTTATCGCCACAGCAATTTATCGCCACAATGTTTGCTGGGACATATATACAAAACCAAGTATTTGCTGGGACTACTGGATCCTGTCGTCACCACGACAGGGGCGGATCCAAGGGGTGTCCAGGTGGCCCTGAAAAAATAAAGTAAAAAATATTTAATTAATTGAGTTGGTTGAAAAATATATTTTTTATTATATATTTTTTTATTTATACAATTCAACTTCAAGAGATACGCAAAATATTTTTATTCCTTAAAATACAAAAATTTATTTCAATGAATATTACTGTATGGATGTGATGTATGTGTACAGGTTTTCTCAGAATTTGAGTTTGGGTCCCCAGCTTTGTGTGATTCAAAACTCTTGAGAAACACTTCCCAAGCCACGAAACAGACTCCATAACGTGGTCTTAACTACTAACATTTCAAAATATTTGTAGTGTTCTTATGTAAAACCATTGACTTGTATAACATGGATTAACTACGTCCATAGAAATAGACTGCAGAAAGTGGGCTCACTTTTATTTGGCGTTCTCTTTCGGTCTAAGCACCAAGTACCAACTGAGAGAGAAATGTAAACAAAAAATAAATAAATGGTTTCGTCGAAATAAATGTTTTTAAATAAATTATGGTTAATTAGTGATAAAACGTGTTTTACCAAGGGCAATATACTCAACAGAAATTCGAAAGGTTTAATTAAATCACTTTTCAACTTCCCGCCAATGGTTTTTTCAATGTTGGCACGGACATAACAACTATTTTTGACACAAAAAATTGTACCCGCATTAAATAATATATATACCATATTATTATGCCAGTGTGTAAATCTGAGGAAAGTTTGTTTTAAAGGACTCCTGAAATTAGCACCCGAAACTACTATTCGATTAAAAAATGACTTTTTGTAAAAAAATTATATTAAAGAAGTAAAAATGCTGGAATTGGAACCAATTCTTGTGATATCCTAAATGAATGCCCGAATGTAATTTGGTATGATAACCCATCTGTGCAGGTTTGATTTTTGAAGTGGTTTTTCGTATATATTTCTAGAATGGTTCGTCGCACAGTAAAATTGATTATAACCAATTTCATAGAATTTGCTTATTCTAAGGAAGTTGTCAGTACATTAAAACCTTATAGAACTAATCGTTCTTACAGGATTCGTAAAAATTCTAAATTTTTTATATGCAACACCAAGAGGGGTCGCCCGATTTAGTCCATTTTCGAAATTATATTTACTCTTTTTATGAAAACACTGTGCACATATGTCAACGCTCTACGTTGACGCGTACTTAGGTAGTGTCCAAATATGTAGTGACAGACGGACATGCAAAAATCAAAATAAATTTTAATTTTATGCGTGGGTGTCCAATCCATCTTGCTCTGCCATCATTATTTCTAGGTATTAGAAATGGAATGAAAAATTTGGCTTACCCTTTAGATTTCATCTGGGGTATAAAAGTGACACATCATCCACACCGCTTGATGCGGAAACCTTCCTGGTACCCCATTACAGGATTGCGGTGGTTAAACTAAGCGATTTACGGCGCTGGAGAAGTGTTACCCCATTTAATGTAATTTAGTTACAGTCAGATTAACCCCCCCCCCCCCCCCCCCCCCGCCATTTCAATTCTAGATCCGCCCCTGCACCAAGAGAGTATTTTGAGAATAAGGATGAAAAAATCATTCACTTTTTATCAAAGTAGTGGTGGACCAATTTAGTTTTTGTAAAATAAACTACTTACGGGATTTATCCGGTTTTTGAGCATACTGAATTGCTTCAGTCTTCATTCTCGTTTTAAAGTAAATGCATAGCAATTATATTTTAATGTTACGAAAGTAGTTATATTTACTTTTTGGTGTTTTGGATTTAAAAAAAATGCGACCCCTTCTTCAAAACTTTAAGCCCCGTAGCATTTGAACTGAAGAGTTTCTAATATTTTTTCGAAGGTTTCAAATCAATATCATAAAAAATTATGGGCATTATTCCGGCATGTTAGACCCTTTTCCGGCATGTTGAAAAATTTTCAATGTCAAATTTCTAGTGGAAAAAATACTTTTACAATCGAAAAATCTTTCGTAATAGCAGGAACCTTATCACTCATCAGTACGGCTTGGTTCCTTCCTGCCGTATACGCCAAAGTGCACAGCCAAGCTGACGAAGCGAAATACTACGTATATTTACTTGAATGCCTAGCAAGATTAGCCCAATGCTGGACTAGCATTTCATGGAAAGTTTTTCTATGAAATAAATTCATAGCGTATTTAGTCAGTATGAAATTGACCTAGTTTGCTGCCAAATCCGCAGCTGGAAAATTGAGTAAAAAAATACTTTTACAATCGAAAAATCTTTTGTGCACTTTGATGTATACGGCAGGCAGGAACCAGGCCGTACTGATAAGTAATACCGTTCCTGCTATTACGAAACGCCTGCTTTTACATAGATTTTTTTTTGTTTTAATTTTTCGATTGTAAAAGTATGTTTTCCACTCAATTCTCGAGCTGCGGATTTGGCAGCAAACTCGGTCAATTTCATATTGACTAAATTCGCTATGAATTATTTCATAGCAAAACTTTCTGTCAAATTTCTACACGTGGGATGTGATTCTGGCATACAGCCGTTTGCTTGACAGAATTCAAT
Organism: Dioctria linearis; assembly: GCA_963930735.1. Classification (NCBI taxonomy): domain Eukaryota; kingdom Metazoa; phylum Arthropoda; class Insecta; order Diptera; family Asilidae; genus Dioctria; species Dioctria linearis. Next base: position 65,564,807 of record OZ005740.1, read on the forward strand.
AAACTTGTATGTGCGCAGATTTTTGTGACTGTATGCAAAGCATGAATGTGTTCAATCTGTTAACAAAATTGTATTAAAATCTATTACAAAATTTTTGTTGCGAACATTTTGATGTGATACTTTACAGATTGTGTTAAAATGAATGTACGTAATAAGAATAGAATATGGCCAGAAGCTTTGAATAATTTTCTGGTTGCCATGCAAATATTTTCCTGTAATTAAAATATATGTTTTTTTAATATCAATATCCCTAACAATTGGTTCAACATCTCTAAATCCATTCAATCCCGTCTTTCAACAAAAATGATTTTTCAATAAACTACAAAGATAAAAATTTAGTTTACATTACATAAGCGAATAATATGAAATTACAGCTTACATAATACACATACATACGTATTATTAGTAAAAACAATGGGTTAGAGACCTACTTTTAAAGTTCTTTTAGTTCTTAAGGCAGAATATACTCTCACACATCATCATCTTATCTCAAACGAACTAAACATCAGATATGGAAAAATCTGAATATCTCATAAACCTTGAGATAATCTCGTATTTTGTTAATATCTCTTTATACTGAAGACACACATATAGTATTGATACCATGTCATTGATACCATCTCAAAGCTATACCACGTAGTATAGCCGAGCCTTGACACACGTTTGTTCGTAGTATAGTTTGACATTCGCTCTCACTGAAAAGTAAAAGTAGAAGATTTTTTAAAAATCTCACAAAATAAATTAATATCAGCTTATATGAATAATTTATTTTTAATAAATTTGTTGGAGAGATCAAACACGCAGAGTCAATAGGAGGGTGTGGACAAAGGTAATCCCTAGTTTTGAACTATAATATACTGATAATATTTATGCTAGATTTTTTATATCCTTAGGTTATAAATTCTCAATATTGGGAAAACGATGTGCCGAAGATGTATGAAGACGATTTCAAGAACGCGTTTCGAGTGGACAGATCAACATTCAAATTTTTGGTTGATAATTTGAAAAATATGGAAAGAATGAATACGACATGGCGCCTTAGCTATTCTCCTAGCTAAAAAAACTTGCCATATCTTTATATGCACTCGGTTCCTCGGCAGAATATAGGACTATAGCAAGCCTATTTGGTGTTGGCAGAACTACAGTAGGAGAAGTATTATTGGAATTTTGTACAGAATTGTATAATTTATTCCAAAAAGAATTTTTGAATACATATCCTCCAACACAAGAAAAAATCAATGAAATCGTTCGAAGATTTGAACTGCTTGGCTTTGCGCACTGTTTCGGAGCTATCGATGGCTGCCATATATTTTTAGGACGTGTTGAATTTTATGGCCTAGCTGCCGAAGATGGTCCTGCCGCCAAGTTTTTTCGCCTGAAAATGATGGCACATCTGATGATGACACTGGGGTAGAGCTGCCATGACTCGGTCGTAGAAGATTCACTATAGTCGAAATCGAGTACATCTATACTCACCGATAGCAAGCTTGTGTTTGAATTTTCTTCATCTGTTTTATATAAATAATAACAAAATAGTAATAAATTATTTCTTCTTAAAACTTCAATAATTTACCTATACTTTCTACTACAAGTTCATCCAGTCTGTTTGCCTTGAACTCGCCAATAAATTCTGCAATCTCATTGTAAAATTCCCATTCAGATGGAGACCCTCCAGACTTGCCAGTCATTTGTTTTTCTTGTCTAACTAAACAAATGTATGTTAATTATAATACATTAAAGGTTTGAATTGCTACTTACCGATATCGCTTTGTTAAGTTATTTATTCTTGTTCGGACTTCAATGCCATAACTGTCCTGCAGCTCAGTTCCCATTTCCTTTAGAATATGGCTATTTTTCCTTTGCCCACGCAATTCGGCAATTTTGTGTCTCCAAGTTTCTATAAACTTTGCCGTTTCGCTGTTTGATAGAATTTTCCTCTTTTTATTTTACTTTGCACTCTCCATTTTAAATATACATGAAAACGTGTTGTCAAACAAATGTCACATTTTGTTGTAACTTTTTTCCACTATGTAATAATGGCAGTAGTATCAGTAGAAAACTGTCTCTGCTAGGTTTGAATATTAGGATACCAGCAAAAATTGTTGTGTTTTCAGTACTAGGTACGTTCACGGTATACCAGGTACTGCAGCTGGTATCCAGTTAGTATGTGTAGACACACATCTAGTATAGCACATAGTTTTTCGAATACCATGGCATCAATACCACATGTGTGTCTATGCTATTAGATTTTAAATATAAAAGTATTTACGGATACTCATTAACCATAATGACAACTCAAATATCTTGGCATTCACTTGAAGGTCGTTTTGATAATGGAACATAAAAAATATTTATCATTCTATAATAATTATTTTTACTGGGTAAACGAAAAATAAAATATTGAAAATTCAAAACAAGCAATTAAACTTAATACGGTTAATTGTCTAATATGCCATACATAATGAATTTCCACCCCATATCTAAAAAAAAAACACAAAACGAAAACTCAGAATTATCTTAGTAAATCAGACTGACATTGACTTGTCATGATAATGGAGGACACCTGATAGAAATTTTTGGCGCTAGACAAAGCGTTCTATTGACGGTGGCACTTAAGTGCTGGGCACATTGCTAGCAAGATTTAATTACCTTCAATATTAGAGGGTGAACTAGCAGAGAACAAAGCAACGAACGGCAAAAACCTTTTTAATTACCTCTCAATTTTCATTAGGATGCGATGCTGAGATGAAAGCTGTGCCTTTGAATGAGGGGGACAAGCTTATGCAAACGAGATGTAGCTCGTAGAACTAGAAGTAATTAACCACAGATGTAACAGGAAACTGGAGCAATGCTTCAGGCTAAGTGTGGTTGCACATGTGGGTAACAACAAAAGGGTCAGGCTAACTTAACTGGACCTTTTCAGGGCACCTTACTATTTACAACTCATGCTGAGTTGTTGGAGAATCGTTAGTACTTGTACTTTGCATGAAATGATTCCAGGGGGCAATTTAGCTGCCAGTCACTTGTGGCACACCTGACTATCTCACCTGTTCGAATTGATTATCCATTTTTTTTTACTTTCAGTATTGCGGAAGGAATCACCTGAGCCAACAGTTATCGTGATGGTTTCATAACCAATTATACATCCATAGATGTTCTAAAAGTGAAACGTACGAAAAAACTTGGGTGATGGTAAAATTCTATTCGATCCCTGAAATTACGAGTAATTAAACCCCATTGAATAACGGTTCTTTTCACTTTCGTTCTTCTTAAGATTCGCTTACGCTGGCACAAAGTGTTGAAAGCGGACTTGTATGATAAATTGTTGAACGTTTAATCTCAGATACGCCGCGAATAGCTTGCAGTGTTGGGAGGAAATTAATAAACCTTAAAACATTCGTTTCAAAGTAATGAAAAGGTTCTAATATCCATTGACATACATCTAAATTGTCAAGTCTGCAATGTGCTGAATGCATAAGCTTATAAATTATGGCGAATATAGATAAAAATTAGATTCTTCGTATGATACCTCAATAGCGATACTTTTGATAGCCGCGACTGTACTATTTTAAAGAAAATGTATTTGGAACCGGTATCTTTGTAAACCTGCTGTCAAGTATTTATTAAGCCAACACTAATCAAATAAACTAATCTCCCACGTTGCGTCGTCTTCATTCTGAAGGAATTCATATTTCACTTGAAATTTCTATCTAGTGCTAATCAATTTTCGTGTGAAAATTTGTGTTTTCACATTGTACACAAACTTATATTAAAATATACCACCAAGCAGTAAAGAACGCAGACTTTTACTGAACAAGCATCATCTTTCGCTATAAACAACCTTACTGGCACTATACGAACCATTGCTGTAGATTCCGTGGGAACTGTCGAAGAATTTCTTCTTGCCAGTACAGCTCAAAATGAAGAATGCAGTAGAACTTGATGTTATTTTTCCAAGTTTTCCGCAATATTTTGCTTTATTTACGAGGTGATCTTGGTTTTTATTGGTATCGATAGTGCCTCGATCAACCTGTTACCCATATCAGCTACAGGAGATTGCTCGATAATAACTACATAAATCCTCACCGTTGGAATCACCTGCCCATAGTATCAGCTCGTGAAGAGTAATTGAATGGAGCGACTGCAAATTCCGGCATTTCCACTAGTTTTGGGATGTTTTATTTTGTGTATACCTGCGGGCCATAAGCTCGTTCATCAAAGACGAATAATGTTTGGTTACAGTGGAATAGATGCTGTTAAGTGTGCTAACCAATTCCGGAAAATAATTTAGATATTTGTCATGAGTGCGTCACTGTCAGTAACTTTTGTATCATACCTCTGCTGGCAACAGATTGAACGAAGCAGCTTTCTATATAGGTCGACAAACTTTATCAATCAAAGTTTTACGGTTTTATTGTCGGCTGTTTACCTAATAGTCTGACGATCATTTTGAGATACAGAAACCTAGAAATTATAAGTACTAGCAAGTTTTTGTATCCGAATGAGTTCATTCCATATTACTGCTCTGCTAAGTTGTATTCCCCATCTCGAAAGATCTTCCCTTTGCTGACTGATGAACGAACTTGGTTCTCCGTGGAAGACTTTGTATTAAGGTTTTGGTGACAATGCTTAATCACATTGGCTCAAATCCTAATACATCCTCCACTTTTATTCCATTCATTTTTTCTGTCGAGGTTTTTCTTCCCACTATCAGTAACCTTCTCGAGAATCTGTGGTGGCCTTCCTGTTATGAGTCATTCATTACAAGATCCTACAAATTTAGGCTTACTTGCTTGGAAGTTTATATCATCTGCAGATCCGCATTAATGGAACCAAGTAGATAATCACGCATATCATCATATGTTACGTGTTAACTCTACAGCTTATTTGAAAGGGAAAGACACCTGAGCAGAAACTGGCAGACATGGCTGGCAGTGTGGTTAGAAGGGGTTTTGCAGCATTTGTTTCCTGCGGTGTGTGAATAAATAGCAGTTGATATGCGTACGGTAAAAAAAAAGCTTAAGGTTATTGCTTTATTAAAAGAACTTAGGGTGCAGTGGAAAATTATACACTGGCTGTAGGGTGTTCCAGTTTGAGTATGCAATATTGAAACCCCTAAAATATGATGTGATTTACATTCGAAAATTTCATATTAAGCTTTTTCGAAATCATGTAATATTTTTTCATGTAATGTTTCGAAAATGTGGTCCCTGAAACACTTTTTTTGCTGCAACTCAGCTTTGCTTACTGAACCACGATTTTAATAATTTATTCGTTTTACTGTGCAGAATTCTTTACTTATACAAGATTATTTCTTTAGGCGATATGTGTGAAGGTTAAGGGATGATATACAAACGCTATTATCTTTTAAGCCTTGAATGATCTTCTATTTTTGGTGCTGAACTTATTAAGGCGTTTTGTTTTGTCTTCATTATGATTTCCCTACTCCACATTTCACATTTCTAGGAGAGGTAATTTGGCCGCTCGGAATGAAGTTCGACATGGTTTTATTATGTATAACCACATATTCAAATTGATAGTCTAAAATGTGTCATTAACAGTACTAAACGTAAATCTTATAATTATGAAGTAAGTTTCACTCAATTACCTGCCTTAAGTGCTTCGTTTTCCCACCATTATAAAAAAAAATCAATTTCAAAATAATTTCGTTCAAATAGTTATGGGCGAGGAATGTTGCAAAACTTCTTTTTCTTTATCTCGGGGAGTACTTGAGCTAGGCTATTAATGTTGAATTTATCTGAACGGTTAAATATTTAGGATGTTTTTCTGTGGGTATGGAAGAAATTGCTAATTATGGTTACTTAAGGGTATTTTTGACTCTCAAAGAAGATAATTTATCGCATATATATAGCATTTTTGGATTAAATGAAACCATTTCTGAACTAAACGAAACTATTCTTGGATTGAGTGATACCACTTCCGAAATAGGTGAAACTGTTTTCGAATTAAATGAACACATTTTCAGCTTAAAAGGAGTCCGTACTCAGCAAAAGTTTCAATTTAGATACCAGCGAGACTGTAGGCACTAAATTTACTATACCTAAGTTTGTGACCTGAAAGTGAGAAAATTCATATAAAATTAGACTGCATAAGAGACATCTAACGTAAAAATCAGAAACCCAACTGATGATGCAATTATACAATTAAAGACGAAAAATGATTATTTGCAGTTCAGAGAAATTGAAAATTTTTAACGACAATTAACTATCCTACATCATTTTTTTAACATAATTGTCAAACATACCATTCTACCTGTATTCCAACAACTACAACTACAATTTCTCATCGGTGAAATATCGGGAAAAAAAACAAGTACTATTAGGCCAAATAATTAAATGAAACGCAACTAAAATGAAAAAAAGCTCAACGTTATTCACAGTAGGCTTTATCTGTCTAAAATAGTCACAATCTAAAGAAATGAGAATACCTACTAACAACAATTTGATTTAAAAAACTTCAATTTTTTTAGAAGCTTCCGAGCTAATATCTCCATTCCAATATATTTTTCTTTATTTTTCCCGCCGGTATTCACTAGACCTCTTCGCTATCTTTGATTTAAGGTATAAAAATCATCATTCTGCTACAAATAGTTTGCCACAAATTCGCATTGAGAAATGTATGAAACTTGCAAATCTTGGTACTGACTTCTCTTAAAAGAAACACTATTAATATTGAGTGAAATTATCTTGAAATTAAATGAAACTATGTTCGAATAAAATGAATCTGGGAAATTAAAATATGAAATTAATATTTTTGTACGTAGTTATATTCATTAAAACGGTAAATTAAATTTTATAATACACTGTCGTTCAAAAAATATAACTAATTTTTTAGTTCCGTGTATTTTGTAGCTAAGTAGTTCTCACTTAATTGCTAATTAAGCCGTTGTGTTCCGCAATTAATATATTGAAATTAGTAAATTCTTTGTATAACGGTACTGATTTTTATTTACCTTGCTGTCATTAGTCAAGCGGGTGGCAATTTGCAAGTTGTGTGATTTGCAAAACCATATCCACAACATAATTTGAATAATCCTGGACACATTGATGAATTACATCGACAATATTATGATCGGTAATAACGTCGCTTAATATTGATCGGGCGGTCAACTTTATTTTTGAAAATGCTTTTTCTATAGGGTTCAGAATTTGCGGTAAAAATTTTAAATAACATCCGCTATGTCGAATAATATCCTGAATTTCTCGCGTTTTATGGATTAGAGCATTATCCAAAATTTAAAACAAATTCTCTAATTGTGGCATGCTACCCGTTTTTTCAAGAAGCTCGTGTAAAAATAATTTGAAGCGATCGCATTCACGGTAGCATTGGAAATTATCTTTTGGAAAACGATAACTCCATTACTCATAGCGGCGATCAATGTAACGTTCCACCCTCTTGCAGTGGGCACAACAACGCGTCATCTTGTACCTACCGTAGAGCGGTCTTGTAATCTCCGAAGATGAAGATTAAAGCCACACTCATCTAACAGAAATTATTTTACCCTTTGTTGTCGCAGATGTAGTGTTCCTGGGTTATTGATTCTATTCACTTTAACCAAAACCAATTTCAGACTAATTTTTAGTTACCACAAGCCAGTGAAAATCGTACACAATGACAGATATAGTTTTTTCGAATAACTTCCTTTTGATGCTTTTCAGAGTAATTCGGGATCTCTTTCTATAAAACCTTCATTGTACTCGAGTTTTTCTGGCGTTTGCCTTCTATTAAAGCATTCTCACCCTACTTATATGGCCATACTATAGTTTTCGCCGAATTTATATTTATTGACATAATTCGAGCAGCTTCAGAAATTGTTTTCCCTTCTTCATACAATTTTACAAGAAGCAATTTCATGTCTTTTGTAATTTTCGAGTACAGTCCTATTGTTCTCCGACTAGAATTTCTTCGGGTACCAACTCTTCTTTCCGCACGATTTGAATTCAATTGCTCTAGATGACATTCATGAACCACTTCACAATGGCTTAGATTAATAGAAGATTCCTCCCTAAGTTTCCAATAATCGGAGTTACCAGAACTAAAATCTTCACCACTCATTTTATTAGTAACTTTCTAATTAGTCACTTAATTGCTACACCGCTAAG